>JABXNX010000096.1:0-73202 GCA_014843695.1 Archivesica marissinica | reverse complement strand
TTGTAGTGAAACAAGTGTGCATGGTAATGTAAACAAACGCACCAGAAGTTGTAGTGAAACAAGTGTGCATGGTAATGTAAACAAACGCACCAGAAGTTGTAGTGAAACAAGTGTGCATGGTAATGTAAACAAAAGTACCGGAAGTTGTAGTGAAACAAGTGTGCATGGTAATGTAAACAAACGCACCAGAAGTTGTAGTGAAACAAGTGTGCATGGTAATGTAAACAAACGCACCAGAAGTTGTAGTGAAACAAGTGTGCATGGTAATGTAAACAAAAGTACCGGAAGTTGTAGTGAAACAAGTGTGCATGGTAATGTAAACAAAAGTACCGGAAGTTGTAGTGAAACAAGTGTGCATGGTAATGTAAACAAACGCACCAGAAGTTGTAGTGAAACAAGTGTGCATGGTAATGTAAACAAAAGTACCAGAAGTTGTAGTGAAACAAGTGTGCATGGTAATGTAAACAAAAGTACCAGAAGTTGTAGTGAAACAAGTGTGCATGGTAATGTAAACAAAAGTACTGGAAGTTGTAGTGAAACAAGTGTGCATGGTAATGTAAACAAGAGTACCAGAAGTTGTAGTGAAACAAGTGTGCATGGTAATGTAAACAAAAGTACCAGAAGTTGTAGTGAAACAAGTGTGCATGGTAATGTAAACAAAAGTACCGGAAGTTGTAGTGAAACAAGTGTGCATGGTAATGTAAACAAAAGTACCTGAAGTTGTAGTGAAACAAGTGTGCATGGTAATGTAAACAAAAGTACCTGAAGTTGTAGTGAAACAAGTGTGCATGGCTGTGCATGGTAATGTAAACAAAAGTACTGGAAGTTGTAGTGAAACAAGTGTGCATGGTAATGTAAACAAAAGTACTGGAAGTTGTAGTGAAACAAGTGTGCATGGTAATGTAAACAAAAGTACTGGAAGTTGTAGTGAAACAAGTGTGCATGGTAATGTAAACAAAAGTACTGGAAGTTGTAGTGAAACAAGTGTGCATGGTAATGTAAACAAAAGTACTGGAAGTTGTAGTGAAACAAGTGTGCATGGTAATGTAAACAAAAGTACTGGAAGTTGTAGTGAAACAAGTGTGCATGGTAATGTAAACAAAAGTACTGGAAGTTGTAGTGAAACAAGTGTGCATGGTAATGTAAACAAAAGTACTGGAAGTTGTAGTGAAACAAGTGTGCATGGTAATGTAAACAAAAGTACTGGAAGTTGTAGTGAAACAAGTGTGCATGGTAATGTAAACAAAAGTACTGGAAGTTGTAGTGAAACAATGTGCATGGTAATGTAAACAAAAGTACTGGAAGTTGTAGTGAAACAAGTGTGCATGGTAATGTAAACAAAAGTACTGGAAGTTGTAGTGAAACAAGTGTGCATGGTAATGTAAACAAAAGTACTGGAAGTTGTAGTGAAACAAGTGTGCATGGTAATGTAAACAAAAGTACTGGAAGTTGTAGTGAAACAAGTGTGCATGGTAATGTAAACAAAAGTACTGGAAGTTGTAGTGAAACAAGTGTGCATGGTAATGTAAACAAAAGTACTGGAAGTTGTAGTGAAACAAGTGTAATGTTTGTAATGTTTCTGTAATTTGCAGGTAATTAGTATATGGCGGTATTAAGTATATTGGGGATACCTTTAGATTTTCTGTATCCAGGGTTGCGACTGCAGCTTCTATTTGTTTCTGTATTGTGCCTGAACTTTGACATGTGACAATCACAATTTCCAGTTGTTGACACACACTTCCCTACACGGTGACAAACACTCCATATTTATAGACAGAATATTAACTCAAAGTTGGAATCAAATCTCAATAGAAGAAAGAAGATTGCACATAACAAAAGGTATGAGATTTGTGAGATAAAGATCTGTACAGAAAGATCTCTCGGTTTCGGCTATGGTGATCAGGGACCAAGAAGTCGTGACAGCGCAGTGGTAGCATGTTCGCTTCAGGTGTGAGAGGCCTGGAGTTTGTGCCCACCTCTAGCTGTATATGTATGTGCCCTTAGGTAAGGTACTTAAATGCGACATTGCCTCTTCTCTTCCCTCCATCAGGAATGAGGTCTTGAGAGTGATTAATCTAGCATTGTAAAACTTTCGAAATCAAGCTAAATTTGTATAAACTATAACTTCTAAAATATACTAGATATTGACCTAAAAACCAAATACTTTGAAAATACACAACTAAAGCACTCTTCTGTTTTAGTAACCATGGATATACATGAGTCCTGGGTTCAAACTTTCAATTCAGTACATGGTCGTCAAGTGAGGAAGCTATCCAGCTGGGCTGCATTAGGTCGGTGGTTCTACCCGTGTGCTCATTCGTTCCTGAAATACTGCTCGGAGGGGCATCCGGGGTGTTCCTCCACCAATACTGCTCGGAGGGGCATCCGGGGTGTTCCTCCACCAATACTGCTCGGAGGGGCATCCGGGGTCTTCCTCCACCAATACTGCTCGGAGGGGCATCCGGGGTCTTCCTCCACCAATACTGCTCGGAGGGGCATCCGGGGTCTTCCTCCACCAATACTGCTCGGAGGGGCATCCGGGGTCTTCCTCCACCAATACTGCTCGGAGGGGCATCCGGGGTCTTCCTCCTGAAATACTGCTCGGAGGGGCATCCGGGGTCTTCCTCCACCAATACTGCTCGGAGGGGCATCTGGGGTCTTCCTCCTGAAATACTGCTCGGAGGGGCATCCGGGGTCTTCCTCCACCAATACTGCTCGGAGGGGCATCCAGGGTCTTCCTCCTGAAATACTGCTCGGAGGGGTGTCCGGGGTCTTCCTCCACCAATAATAGCTGGAGAGTCGCCATATAACCTAAGCTTCCTCCACCAATAATAGCTGGAGAGTCGCCATATGACCTAAGCTCCCTCCACCCAGTAATAGCTGGAGAGTTGCCATATGACCTAAGCTTCCTCCACCAATAATAGCTGGAGAGTTGCCATATGACCTAAGCTTCCTCCACCAATAATAGCTGGAGACTCGCCATATGACCTAAGCTTCCTCCACCCAGTAATAGCTGGAGAGTCGCCATATAAATGATATAACCTAAGCTTCCTGCACCCAGTAATAGCTGGAGAGTCGCCATATGACCTAAGCTCCCTCCACCCAGTAATAGCTGAAGAATCGCCATATAACCTAAGCTTCCTCCACCAATAATAGCTGGAGAGTCGCCATATGACCTAAGCTTCCTCCACCAATAATAGCTGGAAAGTCACCATATGACCTAAGCTTCCTCCACCCAGTAATAGCTGGAGAGTCGCCATATGACCTAAGCTTCCTCCACCAATAATAGCTGGAGACTCGCCATATGACCTAAGCTTCCTCCACCAATAATAGCTGGAGAGTCGCCATATGACCTAAGCTTCCTCCACCCAGTAATAGCTGGAGAGTCGCCATATGACCTAAGCTTCCTCCACCAATAATAGCTGGAGAGTCGCCATATGACCTAAGCTGTTTGTGCGACATTATAATTTATACCCCAAAACCAAACAGTACATGGTCAGTATGTAGAAACACATTTATGAATTTAAGCTGTCACCTGGAATGCAGATTGCAGCTGCTTCCTGTATTGACTGCAGGCGTCGGCGAGGCCCCGGTAGTAACACGGAGACTGGGTGCTATGTACTCCACCTTGCTCTTGTATCATGGATCGTACCTCCGATATAGCTGCCTGTATACACTGCAAGTTGTTCCTCACAAAGGAGAACGGCAGCAGCAACTATACGAGAGAAATGATGCAACATCTCTTTAAACATATTTTTATTTATTAATTGGCTGTCCGATTAGCACAGTGGTTAGCGCGCTCGCTTCTCACCAATCCAACCCGGGTTCGATCCTCTGACCGAGAAGTATGTGAGATGGTATGGTGGTCGTCAGATTGGACAGGTGGGTTTTCTCCGGGTACTCTGGTTTCCTCCTACACGAATGACCACATTTACGTTTTCATCCGCTCCAACGAGAGTGATTAATATAAGTTGTAAAAACTTGCTTCGCAATCGTTGTAAAAATAAATAAAGTTTAAGCATATTTTTATTGCCTCTTCAGTATACTTAAAACACTGTCGTGACGTCATACCTTAAAACACTGTTGTGACGTCATACCTTAAAACACTGTCATGACGTCATACCTTAAAACACTGTCGTGACATCATACCTTAAAACACTGTCATGACGTCATACCTTAAAACATTGTCGTGACGTCATACCTTAAAACACTGTCGTGACGTCATACCTTTATACTTGCAGTCCATTATTATTAATATTGGACTGGTGTGAAAAGGCCAGAGTATTAACCTCAAAATGATCCAATATGTAAACTATTGGTACTGTCTTCGGCGCTACGCTCCTCACACAGTCCAATATTTTACATATTGGATCATTTTTGGCTTATATCTTATACATAATACAGGTAAAAGGTTTGGGCCACAAGTGCAATCAGTCCTCACCAAGAACAATTGTAACATGTTAATACATAAAAGGCAATGAAAACACTGATGTATATGTAAAAGATATTGTGGAATGCTGGCCCCTTACCAATACGTTATACAGCATTAATGCACATCAGGCCAGTAGCCACACTGAGGCAGCTGTTGGTTAAAATTTCCAAAGCAAAAAAAAAAAAATGCCAAAAATATCCCTTTTCTCTATAAATGTTAATGTTGACTGCTGGAGAGATGAAAGGTCGGTACATAATTATATGTCTAAACTCATTAAATCAGAAAACGCAGGAAATCAATTCTATATCCCAACAATTTTAAAGGGAAACATGCCCCCAGACCCCCCCCCCTGATTTCCTTGATTGAAATTTGTCTCTGGCTACGGTACTGCACTATACTATTGTTTTTGAGACATTCTGGTAGAGACCTCCTTTATCAACTACCTTTATTGACGTTTTGTCAACCAATAAACAGTCAAACTTTTCAATCACATTAATATTAATGTTATAAATCGAGTGTAATATATAACATCATAAATATACCATCCCAAGATCTCATTTGTGACTGTGTTGGAAATAAGTCTTTTCATCTTATGTTAAAGCGACATTACATCGCAAAAAGCCAAACAAAATGCATTGTTCACGTATAATAAATGCATTGCTACTACAAATTCTTCCGCAACATTCGAACACAAATATTTAATCAATAAACAGTCATTGTAGTCAATACTAAATACGTGATACTGTCGTTTTTAGAGATAATAAATTTAACTAAGATTAGTCTACAAATAGGCACAAATGTGAGATATAACGGTCAATCTGAACCATATATCTCATTATTCGAGATACACAGGTTGTATTATGCATGCATTACATGTTTACATTATATTGTTACGTCAACAAACCGCGTATACGACGCTCGTTTATTAGTTGAAATACTAAGGGGCAAATATTTGGGGGGGAAATTATACGATATAATAGGAATTTACATTCTGTATAAATTTGTATTTTCACTGATGTAGTGTCACTTTAAAGCTTTATAGGATATCATGTGCATATGTCATTATTAGTTGATACTTAAAAGATAAGTTGTAAAATCATACTAGTAAGTTGTTTCATCATACCATCAGGAATTGTGGCATCCGTGGCCCAGTGGTAGAGCGTCGGATTTGGAATAGAACGGTCCCGGGTTCGATACTCGGTCAGGCCACGTATGTAGTGTCATTGAGCAAGGCACCTCACACACATTGCTTAGTACTGGTTAATCGCTTAGGAAAACATGTCTAAGTCCCCGAAAGGGGTTTGACATTAAAGGAACATACATACCATACCATACCATACCATACCATACATACATACATACATACATACATGTATTTATAAACAGTATTAGTTAAAAGTCTGTGAGATATGAAAATAATTGTTGTTGCAATTACGCTTTCTGTGATAAGAACATTGCAATCATTGATGATATTGGGATATTTGTAATTGCTTTGTCATGCAAATGTTATGTACGTAATGTACACGTATGTACTATGTCATGCAAATGTTATGTACGTAATGTACATGTATGTACTATGTCATGATGCACAAATACAAGTATACTATATAAAACTATACTATACCTTTTTGTTAATTATGCCCTAGTGCCCTGTGCCCATTGTCGTGTGTAGCCGGCCATTTGATAAATAAATGAGTGTTGTTTAACCCTTCCCTTCAGAGAGATTTAGGTTAATATACTATTATATCTCCATACAAACGACAGCCATTTAACCCTTTCCTTCATAGAGATTTAGGTTAATATACTATTATATCTCCATACAAACGACAGCCATTTAACCCTTTCCTTCATAGAGATTTAGGTTAATATACTATTATATCTCCATACAAACGACAGCCATTTAACCCTTTCCTTCATAGAGATTTAGGTTAATATACTATTATATCTCCAAACAAACGACAGCCATTTAACCCTTTCCTTCATAGAGATTTAGGTTAATATACTATTATATCTCCATACAAACGACAGCCATTTAACCCTTTCCTTCATAGAGATTTAGGTTAATATACTATTATATCTCCAAACAAACGACAGCCATTTAACCCTTTCCTTCATGGAGTTTTAGGTTAATATACTATATCTCCAAACAAACGAAAGCCATTTAACCCTTTCCATCATGGAGTTTTAGGTTAATATACTATTATATCTCCAAACAAACGACAGCCATTTAACCCTTTCCTTCATGGAGTTTTAGGTTAATATACTATTATATCTCCATACAAACGACAGTCATTTAGCCCTTTCCTTCATGGAGTTTTAGGTTAATATACTATATCTCCAAACAAACGAAAGCCATTTAACCCTTTCCATCATGGAGTTTTAGGTTAATATATTATTATATCTCCAAACAAACGACAGCCATTTAACCCTTTCCTTCATGGAGTTTTAGGTTAATATACTATTATATCTCCATACAATCGACAGCCATTTAGCTATCGTGCAGTGGATAAGTAGGGGCCATATCTATCCCATCTCCATAGATATTACTGGGACTACATGAGATTCTGGCCTTTATTATGAACAATGGTTTGGCTACTACATTGTCAATGTATGTCGTATTAGTAAAGGTATCAAGAGCTGTTTCTATGAGGGAAAGGGTTAATGTATGTCGTATTGGTAAAGGCATCAAGAGGTGTTTCTATGATGGAAAGGGTTAATGTATGTCGTATTGGTAAAGGCGTCAAGAGGTGCTTCTATGAGGGAAAGGGTTAATGTATGTCGTATTGGTAAAGGCATCAAGAGGTGTTTCTATGATGGAAAGGGTTAATGTATGTCGTATTAGTAAAGGTATCAAGAGCTGTTTCTATGAGGGAAAGGGTTAATGTATGTCGTATTGGTAAAGGCATCAAGAGGTGTTTCTATGATGGAAAGGGTTAATGTATGTCGTATTGGTAAAGGCGTCAAGAGGTGCTTCTATGAGGGAAAGGGTTAAAATGTGTGTACCTCTGGGTGGGTTTTTAACACCATCACACTGAAGTATGGAATACGGGATGGTCCACTGAAGTTGCATGCCAGTGCAAATAGATTCTCTACGGTGTCACAGACGTCTTCACCAACATCAACGCTGAATGGTGCCGACAAATCCACCAATAGAATACGCACTAAAACAATATTTACATGTATATTTAAAAATATATATGCAGCCTCTGTGATGTAAAGCATGTGGTTTCCATATTGTATCTGAGAAGTTGGGAGATCAAAATATGCCATAAGGGTGTGGTGTCCTGATAGCCTGGGAACAGGCGTTGATATATTTTGCCTGGTCAGTCATATAAATATATTTTAATATCATTAATGAGAGACATTACTGGTTTTTCTATTACCTCCCTTGATGGATAAAGTCGGATTTATCCCTAAATGTATATTGGTTCTTTTAGTTGGAATCCTTTGTTTTTACTGTTGTTGTCTAAACAGATGTTGCATTAGGATAAATGTAATTTTATCAAAATCATGTTAATTAATTGAACCAATTTTTACAGTAATGTATCCATTGGACATGCTAAAGGATATTTGTCGAGATTTAATAATGTCATAATTATAAGACGAGAATACGGATGAGAATGGAAAACATGTGGTGCAAAGGAAACACCGATAAAAACAGAGGAAACCAATTAAGAGGACCAATATACTATTAGGAGTATTCAGGGGCCGTACTAACTACTGTTTCTCATTGGGCCGTATTGAGTTTCTGATAATATCAACTTTGTTATTTTGCAAGCAGTATAATTGTTGAAAAATCGACATACTGGAACGCAGGCTAGTGTCATGAGGCAAGGCACTTGAATCTACTTGCCTCTTCTCTCTCCCTCGTGGTGATGGATGCCATCAGGAGTGAGATCTTGAGAATGATTAATCTAATGCTACATGTATAAGAAGTTGTGTCGCAATCGAGGAAATATAAATTAGCTTAAATTCATAAATGTGTTTCTAAATACTGACCATAAATGTGTTTCTAAATACTGACCATAAATGTGTTTTTAAATACTGACCATAAATGTGTTTCTAAATACTGACCATAAATGTTTGGTTTTGGGGTATAATGTTGCACAAACAGCTTAGGTCATATGGCGACTCTCCAGCTATTATTGGTGGAAGAAGCTTAGGTCATATGGCGACTCTCCAGCTATTATTGGTGGAGGAAGCTTAGGTCATATGGCGTGTCTCCAGCTATTATTGGTGGAGGGAGCTTAGGTCATATGGCGAGTCTCCAGCTATTATTGGTGGAGGAAGCTTAGGTCATATGGCGACTCTCCAGCTATTATTGGTGGAGGGAGCTTAGGTCATATGGCAACTCTCCAGCTATTATTGGTGGAGGAAGCTTAGGTCATATGGCGACTCTCCAGCTATTATTGGTGGAGGAAGACCCCGGATGCCCCTCCGAGCAGTATTTCAGGAGGAAGACCCCGGATGCCCCTCCGAGCAGTATTGGTGGAGGAAGACCCTGGATGCCCCTCCGAGCAGTATTGGTGGAGGAAGACCCTGGATGCCCCTCCGAGCAGTATTGGTGGAGGAAGACCCCGGATGCCCCTCCGAGCAGTATTGGTGGAGGAAGACCCCGGATGCCCCTCCGAGCAGTATTGGTGGAGGAAGACCCCGGATGCCCCTCCGAGCAGTATTGGTGGAGGAAGACCCCGGATGCCCCTCCGAGCAGTATTGGTGGAGGAAGACCCCGGATGCCCCTCCGAGCAGTATTGGTGGAGGAAGACCCCGGATGCCCCTCCGAGCAGTATTGGTGGAGGAAGACCCCGGATGCCCCTCCGAGCAGTATTGGTGGAGGAAGACCCCGGATGCCCCTCCGAGCAGTATTGGTGGAGGAACACCCCGGATGCCCCTCCAAGCAGTATTGGTGGAGGAAGACCCTGGATGCCCCTCCGAGCAGTATTGGTGGAGGAAGACCCCGGATGCCCCTCCGAGCAGTATTGGTGGAGGAACACCCCGGATGCCCCTCCGAGCAGTATTTCAGGAGCGAATGAGCACATGGGTAGAACCACCGACCTAATGCAGCCCAGCTGGATAGCTGCCTCACTTGATGACCATGTACTGAATTGAATGTTCCTTTGCTCAGACAGCCATGGCAAGACAAGTTTTCCTGCTAGGTATAAACGATATCATACGATGCCATATCTTAACGTTGATAAGAAATAGTTTTCCTGCTAGGTATAAATGATATCATACGATGCCATATCTTAACGTTGATAAGAAATAGTTTTCCTGCTAGGCACAGTATTAGGCAGAGAGCCGGCGGGCCGTCTTTTCGACGGCCTATCACCTAATAAGACGGTCAATTATATTGGCGACGGTTACCGACGGCCAGTTAAAAAAATGGCTGATAAGTTTGTTTGTTTTTTTGTTGTTTATTTTCTCTGAGACCTCACTAGGTTTGTTAACATATATATGCAGCTGTAAAACAATGACAAGAACTGGACCCTATAATAGGCTAATATTATTCGCAATTCCTTTTTGGAGAGGCTTTCCCACCCGGGCTTTCCCAGTTTCTGCCGCATTTCGATCACGTCAGTTCGCCGTTCTCACATCGAGTCCGTGCGGCAATTTCCGTCATCATTCGGGTCCCGCTCTGGGGCTGGACTTATTTTTTTAGACTCCCATTTGGATATTTCTGCCTAATACTATGCTGCTAGGTATAAATGATATCATAAAATGTTTTTATTCTAAACTTGATAAGAAAGGCATAATAAATATACATAGTTAAAGCGACATTACATCGCAAAAAGCAAATAAAAAACATTTTTCACATATAAATGCATTGCTACTACAAATTTTATCGAATACATTCGAACACTAACATTGAATCAATAGACAGTGTCTACAATCTTTCAAAATTGAAAGTAGGATTTCATATAGCAGTCATCCATGCTCCTGAATTGACGTTTGTTTGTCATCGGAGTCATTACTAAACTCGATGTAATGTCGTTTTGAGATAATTTAACAAATAAATATGCATAGGCACAAATAGCGGTAAATGTGTATCATAGATCGTGTTATTCATGATACACGCATTGTATTACGCATGGATGTTGACCCTATTTACATTATTTTGTTATGTTAACAAACTGCATATACGACGTTTGTTTATTAGTTGAAATACTCAGTATTTGAGGCAAATATTTGGAAAAATATAATACCATATAATAGGAAAATACATTTTGTAGAAATTTGCGTTTTCACTGATGTAGTGTCGCTTTAATGTAATAGAAAATAAGCATGGTTGTTTTCCTGGTATGTATTTCAGTCTTACTTTAGTTTAATCATATTTTATTGCAAATCATTATTATATATGTCATGCATAAACAGATATAATACATAATATGAACATGCAAATGGTTTGGGCCACAAGTTTTAACAACATTAGACAACGGCCCGCACATGTATTTCAGTCTTACACAAGTATTCTCATTATTATGTTTCTTGTTTGCAGAAGATCCCATTTCCTTTTATGACAAGCGAATGTTCATCCTTTGACAAAACAAAGTTTCCCATGTCAAAGCAAGTTTTCATTCTGTAACAAAACAAGTTTTCATTCTGTAACAAAACAAGTTTTTATTCTGTAACAAAACAAGTTTTCATTCTGTAACAAAACAAGTTTTCATTCTGCAACAAAACAAGTTTTCATTCTGTAACAAAACAAGTTTTCATTCGGTAACAAAACAAGTTTTCATTCTGTAACAAAACAAGTTTTCATTCTGTAACAAAACAAGTTTTCATTCGGTAACAAAACAAGTTTCAAAACAAGTTTTCATTCTGTAACAAAACAAGTTTTCATTCTGTAACAAGCTTTCATTCTGCAACAAAACAAGTTTTCATTCTGCAACAAAACAAGTTTTCATTCTGTAACAAGCTTTCATTCTGCAACAAAACTAGTTTTCATTCTGCAACAAAACAAGTTTTCATTCTGTAACAAAACAAGTTTTCATTCTGCAACAAAACAAGCTTTCATTCTGCAACAAAACAAGTTTTCAATCTGCAACAAAACAAGTTTTCATTCTGTAACAAAACAAGTTTTCATTCTGCAACAAAACAAGTTTTCATTTTGCAACAAAACACGTCTTCATTCTGCAACAAAACAATTTTCATTCTGCAACAAAACAAGTTTTCATTCTGTTACAAAACAAATTTTTAACACAACAAACTGGTTTTCGTTCTGTATCAAGGGGTGTGTGGAAATCGTTAGACTCATACAATTTGTCAAGTGGAATTCTGCCTCTTGCTGGCTAGATAATTAAATTAGATAATTAAATTAGATAATTAAATTAGATAATTAAAAAAAAAGTTTGTTTTGTGTGTTTTCAAAAGTTTTTTATATAAAATGTTCGACTATCAAAGAAACTACTCCGAGAAAACATAATTTCATTGTATGCATGCCTACTACATGAATAAATTGTTGGTTTTGCATAAAACATTTACCAAACCCAGTGGAGTGTTCAATCCGAGACGATGGCAATTCGTCAACATTTTCTTTTACGGATGTTTCCAATTACTCGATTCTGTGGTGTCTGGGAACATGCTTTGATATATATTGCCTTTTCCGTCATATAAATATTTGTGTGCAAACCATGCATGATTTAACACCCAAACTAATAATTGTGCCGTATAGAGTTTCTGATCATATCATCGTTTTGCCAGAAGTAAAAGAGTGAAAAATCGATAGACTGGAACCCAAGCTCGTTGTTAATTAAGGTGGACCTGCAACTTCAAGCAGCAACAATCTCAATAGCAAAAGAACATCAAAGTCTGCAAGACCAGACAAAGACTATGACTAAAAAATAAAACAACGAAAATGTGGGTTTGTTGATTCCTGGATTACGGAGTTACCGTGGATGCAATCAGACGAACCTGGTCACGTGACATGTGCACACAGTACCCACAATTAGCAGACAAAACATCCAGTTTATGTCAGCAAGAAAGTTGAACAGCGAGACACATTTATAGCACATCAAATATCTACCAAGCATGTTCAACTTCAATCAAGGGAAAGTCCACTTTGGAAGTTTGGTCTTAATTTTGGTGACGAGTCAATCTTTGCTGCATACTTGTCCATTGACAAGTTGGAGATTTCCACACCCCTGGACAAGTTTTCAACAAAACAGGGTTTTCATTCTCTAGCAGAACTATGTACCTGGTTGTTTTCCAAGCAGTGTTCTCTGGCTATCTCCCATTATCAATAATCGAATGCTTTCTGAAACTGGAAATCTCGATTAATCCTCTACAATATCTTTGTAACAAGCAATCTTGATAAACAGGGGATTAGCTAGCCACTTTGAAGTTGTAGGCCAGACAAATAATTTGAGGACCGAAGATACGATAGCACTGAATGTGTTGGGGGGAGGGGTGAACATTTTGATACGATAGCACTGAATGTGTTGGGGGGAGGGGTGAACATTTTGAATCCAGAACAGTCGATGTGCATTATGATGCGTTCAAATTTTGATATTTTTAGATGTATTTTTAAAATGATACCAAAGAGGCAACGTGGAATTTAAATTCCTTGCCTAAGGGCACAATCGTAATAGCTCCAGTGGGGCGCAATCTCTGAGCCTTTCGCACCTGAAGCAAACGCGGTACCATTGCACTACTATCACGACTTCCACTATACAGATATAGAGATGAAATGTCACATTGATTTCAATATAACTATAGTAATATTATGATCGCACGGTGAGGTATGTGACCGCTGGTCTAGATTCTATAGAGACATGACAATACCTCCTCCACATTTCATTGCATTTTGGCATGTTTGGATTTCTCATATTCTGAGACAATCTCCAGGCCTTCAGTGCACTATAGGCATGTAGAGTGGTGGAACCTATGCTCGGCATAAATCTCACATATAATGGCCATTATAAAATGTTATTTGCACTTGCCGTATATTATTATTTTCTTAACTCGTGAAAACTACTTTAAAAAAACTCTTTGTTGACAGTTTTAGCTTCATCATGTGACCTTGCTGCTCAAATCAGCTATCGCAACGGCAACCGTTTATATGAGGAACTCAATACTTCAGGGCACCTATGTACGGCGTAATTGTTATTTTTTATTTATCCACTATATCTTGTTGAATATCTTATTTTGATATACATGTAGTAACATCATTGAATAAAAACACTTATTGGTCTTAATGCTATAGAAACTATGTTTCGGGTTAGACGTAGATTTTTAAATTCGGATAGCTACCTGAATTTCCTCATATACCGTATCAGTTTCGGTGGAAATATTCTCCCAATGATTTGTTTGTTTATATTAGTCTGTTGGGCCAGTGACCTGACAGTTGCATCAGCCTACCGATACACTCAACGGAATTCTATTGAACCATGCTTCAGCTCTGTCAGCGAAATTAGCCTAGAACTATATCAATATTATAATACGGATGTAAATGGACAAATACGTCGAGCATAAGTTCCACCACTCTATATAAGCGCTATGCGCCTGATATAATTTATGTGTGAGCACCATTAAGATATTGGCTGTCTGGTTAGCACGCTCGCTTCTCACTAATGCAACCCGGGTTGGATCCTCGGACCGGGAAGTATGTGAGATGGTACGGTGGTCGCCAGATCGGACAGGTGGGTTTTCTCCGGGTACTCCGGTTTCCTCCAACACGAATGATCACATTTACGCTTTCATCCACGCCAACAAGAGTTTTAAAACTTGCTTCGCAATCGATGTAAGATAAATAAATTAATATAAACAAAATCAAAATAAATAAAGTTTAAACTCTAATTAAGATAGGGGATCATGGGGTCTCTCCCTCGAAAATCTTGAACGTCTATATCTCTATCATGTGCTTTCTGAAGTATGTTTTAATGAGATATAAGGAACATATATATACCAAATAAGAACAGCAGATGTCAGATTTGACATTTGGCGCCAAAATACTCGTCATAAGTAATAAATGTTGATGTTATCAATAAAGGGCAGGGGATACTTATTTACGAATGTAAAGTTTGGATAAACTTCGATGAGCAAAATGTTCATAAACATACATGGCTAATAGCCAGATATCACAGTCTATGCATAGAGTACTCGGAACTACAATTTCAAACAAGTAATTTCATATTTACTTTTGTCAGTATATCTTGAGACCGTTTGAGCATTACAATATGGCCTAATACATGTAGACCGGGGAGTTTATAGATATAACAAACTCTGGTTGTTTTCGTATTTTCGTATATATGGATATAAAGAGCCTGTAAAATACAATATATACATAATATTATTATGTACAAATCATTCTACTTAATTTCACAATACAAAATAGTAAATACACAATTCCAATTCCAGCAGTTCAAATAAATATTTTACAATGTAAAATATCAAAGATAAAACATTACATTACCAGAGTCCGGCTATCAGCTGATACATATATTATATATATGTATAAAGTTACTAGTATAGTATATATTAACGTAAACAGGATAGCTTTGCAACGTATCCGTTTGACTAGTAGAGATAGAGTGTGGGATAAGGGTCTTGAACAAGTTAGTTGGAAAGTGCACCTAATTAGTTGAGTTAGTTCACTCATTCACACATCTGACCTGATTGTCACTCACAATCACTCACCCATAATACTTTATACACAATAGTAGTGAAGACTAGTATATATTATACAAAGACATAGTATGGGACCAGGCTATATAATTATGATATGATTCAGACCAGTGATTTTATTAGGCCATATAGGGGAACTATTGGGTGGTATGCTTGCAGCAGGGTTTGGAAATATTATGATGTACATGTACTAAATATCAATAATTATTACTCTTTTAGATAAATATGACATGGGTTACATACATACATACATGTTACGAATGTATATGCAATAGTTGGAATACTCGCTGTAGGTACAATCCTGCCGAAACATATGCAATGGTTGGAATGCTCGCTGTAGGTGGGCCAAACGTTGAAATGAATTCAGCATAGAAGTTGGAAGATCGACAAAATACATGTAGATGGACAGGAAATTGTGTTGACGAACATGAAGAAACCAGGCCCGGCAATACATGTTTTCTGGGCAGGCTTAGCTGACCAAGCCAAATAGTTAACCATTTCCAGTGTGTGTGAGGTGCCTTGCTCAATGAAACTTTCTAGCTATGTGGCCTGGTCGTGTATCGAACCCGGGACCGTTCGATTCCAAATAACACATCTTAGTTGCCTGTATGATTGTTGTATTCGTTTTTTTATTATTTAGCTTCATATGCTCATCTTATGTCTTTTAGACTAAATAAGCATGTTTTATCATAGTGTGTTTAATGTAATTATTATTTTCCGTAGCTGATTTAATCTTGTCATTCATATACATAATTATGTTGTTATATAGTCGTCTATAAAAGCACCAGAGTTTATGTTAATTGTAAATAGTCTTGCCGACTCAAAATAAAAGTTATCTTATTTTAAATCCGACGTTCAACCACTGGACCACGGATGCCACACATTGGAGTTTATTTGTACATTACTGTGTATGTGTACACGCACTGGAATACGCTTTTTCTAGAAAGCTAGACTGTTCGCAGATGACACCATAGTGTATCTCACAGTAAAACCCTCCTCTGATGCACAAATCCTCCAAAGTGACCTGAATGCGCTTGAACAGTGTAAACGGGACTGTCCATGGAGTTCAATCCGGACAAGTGTGAGGTGCTGAGAATAACTCGCAAAAGAAAACCACTTATCTATATATCTATCTATCTTCCGTTAATGTCAAAACCCTCGCGGGGACGTAGAAATGTTGCGCGTCAAAAACCGCAAAGAAGTTAAAAGTATGAGTAGTTAAAAGTATAATTTAAGAAGGTAATGAAAATAAGTTGTGGTAAAAGTTTAAAAGCAGCTACGCAGAACAACTAGGGAATGGCATGTTCAATATGGCAAACTGCCGTATTGAATTGCTCTATGGTAGGGAGATGGACAATGTCAGGAGGGAGGTGGTTCCAATGATAGATTGTTCTTGGAAAGAAGGAAAACTTGTAGTAGTCTGTAGTTGCTGTAATTAACCTATAGCTTAAGGAATGGCAATGGCGAGCAGGACGGGAGAGAGGAACTAGGTAATTTTCAATGGGAATAGCAACAAGATCATTTTGAATTTTATACATAAGGTATAACCTACTGTCAATACGCCGTTGATCTAGTATGCGTAGATTTAGGGAATGTAGCATGTCTGTAACACTTGAGGTACGATAGAAGTCAGCCTTTATCCAACGGGCTGCTCTTCGCTGGACACCTTCAATTTGGTCTATCAATGTTTGGGTATGGGGCGACCAGATCTCGGAGCCATATTCAAGCTGGGGTCTCACTAGTGTCTGGTAAGCCATGGTCTTAAGGGGTTCAGATTTGACCTGGAGGTTTCTACGTAGAAATCCTAATGTTTGGTTTGCTTTCTTTGTTGACCTTTTTATGTGGGTGTCCCACGACAGGTTATTTGAGATATCCACGCCAAGGTATTTGGCTGAGGTGACCGACTCAAGTAGGACTCCATGGAGTTTATATTTGCTGGGAATAGGATGTTTCCTTCTGGTGACGTGGATAACTTGACATTTGGAGGAGTTAAATTCCATGTCCCACTCCAACTCCCACTCTTCTAATCTCTTAAGGTCGTTTTGGAGTGTGACCGATTCATTTGCAGATGTCAGTGATAGATAGACTGCAGTATCATCTGCAAAGATGCGGACTTTGGAACTGATGTTTTGTGGGAGGTCGTTTATGTAGGCTAGGAAAAGCAGGGGTCGAAGTACGGATCCCTGTGGGACTCCAGAGGACACCAGAATGGCCTCTGAACTAATACCATTAAGGACAACTGACTGGAGTCTATTATCTAGAAAACTCTTAATCCACCTTAATGTTTGACCTCTGACTCCATATTCATGCATTGTTAGTAGTACTTTCTCGTGATTGACCTTATCGAAAGCCTTACTGAAGTCTAATAGGATGAGATCTACCTGATGATTAGTGTAGACAGAGGTAACCAAGTCATTGACTAGCATTACTAGTTGGGTCACGCATGACCGTTTTTCTCTAAAACCATGCTGCAAATGGTACAGAATACTATGGTTAGTGAAGTATTTTACTATCGTGGAAGTAACTATATGTTCTAGTACCTTGCATAGAACACATGTCAGTGAGATAGGCCTATAGTTGGCGGGGTTTGACTTGTCCCCTTTTTTGTAAATGGGAGCAACATTTGCTGACTTCCACTGGGCAGGCAGTGATCCATCGTTGAGGGATTTTTGGAATAAGACTTCAAGGATAGGTGAGAGTTCTTTAGACAGGGTTTTAAGTATAATTGGCTTAATTTGGTCAGGACCACTAGCCTTGTGGGGGTTCAGGTTATTGAGAAGTTTCTCTATGCCATTTGAGCTTACTGTGATCTCATTCATGTTTGGCGTGGATTGACCATTCAGGTTTCCATTTGTGTCCTGAATTTTCATTTTACAAATAGTCTTAGTGAGGATTTGGAGCTGAAGACAGACTGAAACTGTTTGTTCAGTGCTGTTGCTTTAGCTGCTTCTTCATGATGGCATTTGTTTTCATGCTTTTGGGGTGGCATTGATTTGGAATCTTGCTTGGAATGCTTAAGGATGGAATAAAGTTTCTTGGTGTTTGGTCTGTAAGGATAGGAGGCATCCCACTTATTTCCCCTTACACACTCCATAACATGGTACTAAAATCAAACGATGCTGCCACATATCTAGGTGTTACAATTAGTAAAGATTTAAACTGGTCTACCCACATACACAACATCTCATCCAAAACTACTTATTCTCTCAGATTCATCAAAAGGAATGTAAAGACCAGTAACAAGAAGGTTAAAGAAAAAGCTTATAATACCCACGTACGTCCCCAACTCGAGTATTGGATCGCAGGTTCGATCTCCCGTCTGGCCATAATAAAATTCACAGTCTTTCAGATGGGACGTTAAACCGAGGGCTTATGTCGGTGCTTTACACCGTGCACGTAAAAGAACCAGAGGAGATTCTGGAATTGGTCTCTGTCTGTATCATGCACTATCCTCCAAAATCTAAAATAACTAATCTCTTCGGGAGGCGTCGCTCATATGGGCAACCGGTAGCGACGATAAATAAACGTAAAACACACAACACAACTCGAGTATTGCTCAATCGTCTGGCACCCCTGGCAAAAGTCTCTCACCTATAAAGCACAAAGAGTGCAAAGATCAGCCGCACGCTATGTCTGCAATGACTATAACTATGCAAGCAGTGTAACAAAAATGATTAACTCCCTGAACTGGCAAACACTTGAATATCGACGCATACAATCATCAATAATATACCTATATCAAATAATATTTGACCACAACCACCTAATACATATACAAGAAACCTGAATTACTTAATTCCTCAGTCCCGAACCCAGTACCATATAAACTATTTTCCCCCTCGAACAATTCGTCTCTGGAATGGCCTCCCCTACTATGTACAGTCCAGCCCCAGCTGCACCATTTTTGCTGAGCGGCTGGCCACGGTACCACTCATATAACATGGTGTCTGTTTTTAACCTTAGTATGTACATAGTTCTTTTTAACACTCTCTATCTCACTGTCTCTGACAAACGCCTCCCCTGTCATACTCGCGTCTGAGTGTTGGGAGTATTGTGTAGATGTAGAACCATGCTTCAGCTCTGTCGGCGAAATTAGCCTAGAACTATATACATATTTTAAATATGGATGAAAATGGAAAATACGCCGAGCATAGGAATACGCCGAGCATAGGGTCCACCACGATATATTCTAAAAATATATCCTATGCTACCTAAGTCAAACCGGTGAAGAGGTAAATGTCATACAAGAAGAAAGATCTTACCTCACATGTGTTTATTTACAAATATGTTTCTTCCTTATTGCCAATAAACAGTGCCACAAATCTGCATCTAATAGTAATATTCTTAGAAAATATCTAAGGTAATTGCTATAGGGTTAATATAGTTGATAGAATTGGAAGATCAATAGATAGTTATCAGTGGTTATGTTGTTGTTATATAATATATTTTCGCGATGTGATTTTTCATATGTATGTATGTTTTATTAATGTCAAACCCCTTGCGGGGACGTAGACATGTTTTCCTGGGCACGCTTAGCCGACCTAAGTGGTTAACCAGTACTAAGCAATATGTGTGAGGTGCCTTGCTCAATGGCACTACATCCGTGGCCTGACCGAGTATCAAACCCGGGACCGATCGATTCCAAATCAGACGCTCTACACCACTGGGCCACGTATGTCAGACACCGCTATTGAAATATCCATAGGCCACCATTATAACACACAGTGACATTATATGTTCCCCAAAAACAACAGACTGGCCGTTGATCCACAAGAACATTTCAATGTGGTTGACCGATTGCGTTTTTAAAAAATTTCCCACTAAGGCACACACCCTCTACTTGTCCACTAAGGCACACGCCCTCTATTTCTCACTAAGGCACACACCATCTACTTCCCACTATTACAAAAAGCCAAGAATAGAAATCATTAGACGAAAATGTTTACAATTTCTTGTATTATAGGTGTCCATTGTAAGTCAGTTGCCGCTATATACACAACTCAGCAGTATAGACCACAAGTATGGTACGGAAGAAGATAGACAATCGTATCCGGGTGCTCATCGAGAATGGCGTTGTGGAGAAACACAGAACAATGTTTTTCATCATTGGAGACCATGCAAGGGATCAGGTATGATACTAATTAGGTCTGGTCTGGACAATAGTGGTTTAAACATATTTATTACATATAACATAATTTACTATAAATAATTATGTACACAATAAATACAAGTGGATTGAAATGAAAGCTAAAAGCTTATTGAATTTCTCCACTGGATACTAGAAATCGGTACAAGATATTGTGATATTTATGTATATATGATTGACGAAAGTACAAATATAAACGTAAGAATGGATAAGCTTAGCATCAGTAGCTGATAACAATAAGTCAAAGGACACTCTAGTTTAAGTTGACTGCAAAGAAGAATAGGAAAATAAGAAAATAAAGTAGTTATGGAGCGACTATTGGTGAAGAAGTCCGTGCAGAGTACTGACATGTATGATACTTCAGTCGAAGCGTTTGGAGTTTTCGCTGAAGGCGTGTACCGCTTGGAAGATTCGTTCGTTACCATCGTCTGATAGTGTTGTGCTTCCAAATCAGGATGGTCCTTAACGACACACCGCACTGCATTGTTGTACTTCCAAGCAGGATGGTCCTTAATGACTGCGTACTGATCTCAATTCTCATGTGTTAATGGTGCTCTTATGTTATCATATTTGGTGCACTGGAAGAAATAGTGGGAGGCTGTTTCTCGCTGGCCACATGTGCAAAGAGGAGACGGTACAATGTTTTTTGAGAACAGATCATCGGATAGAGAACTACAGTTTGTTCAAGTCGAGTGTGGTAAACTTTTAGATTTCCGTTTTTCCCCAAGTAGAAATATGACGATACCTTATCTGGTGAAAGTAAGTACCTCTTAATTGATGAAACCGTAGGTGCATTTCTTGTGAATAATGGAAGGTTTGTTGAACGCCCTTGTTGAGGGGAGAGAACTACAGTTTGTTCGAAGTTGAGTATGGTAAGCTTGCGATTTCCATTTTTCCCAAGTAGAAATATGACAATACCTTATCTGGTGAAAGTAAGTACCTCTTAATTGATGAAACCGTAGGTGCATTTCTTGTGGACAATGGAAGGTTGTTGAAAGCCCTTGTTGTTGAGGGGAGAAACAAGTCATAATAGAGCGATGTTCGGGCTCTCGGCACTCGGACATCTTCTTGGTTACGCAAGTTGTATTTTTCATTTCGAGCGAGAGGCGGACGAAGATCAGAAAGGTTGGATGGTGTTATGTTAGGCATCATTTTATAGTATAGTATGAGCTTTGGTTTGTGACGTCTTGCCTCAAGTGTATCCCATCCAAATTCCTTAAGAAGCTTCTGTATCGAGACAAGCTTAGTAGCACTATTGACTATGCGGGCAGCCTCGTGTTGTATTTTTTCGAGCGTGTCTTTCTCTTGCGATGTACAATTGTCGAAGATGACATCCTCGTATTCAAGATTTGGACGAATAAATGAAGTATACACGTTTTCAAGAGATCGTTGATCGAGAACAAATTTAAGTTTCCACACGATGTTTATAGGCCTTTTCTTAAGTTGCATGACAAGAAGAGTCCTAGGTGTTTGTGGCTGGTCACCTCTTGAATTTCCTCGAGGAACACACTTGGATGATCACACTTTCTCAACACCGCTGTAGGTGTGAATCCTGGTGAGGATGTCGAATTCTTTCATGTGAGGCAGCTATTTAGCTGGCTTGCGGAAGGTCCGTAGTTCTACCTGGGTATCCATCAGTGCCCGAAATACTGCTCAGAGTGGCATCCGGGGTCTTCCTCCACCAATAATAGCTGGAGAGTCGCCATATGACCTAAGCTGATCGTGCGCTTTTCAAATTAACAGTCTTTCAGATGGGACTTTAAACCGAGGTCTCGTGTCGGTGCTGTACACCATGCACGTAAAAGAACAAGAGGAGACTCTGGAATGGGTCTGTATCATTGCACTATCCTCCAAAAATCTAAAATTACTAATCTCTTCAGGTGGCGTCGCTCATATGGGCAACCGGTAGCGGCGATAAATAAACGTGAAACACAGTCAGTACCGGGTGCATGTGCTGTGCAATGTTGGTATCATTATTGTTTTCTAGGTTGTTATTCTGCATCATATGCTATCCAAGGCCCAGGTGAAGGCACGTCCATCCGTGTTGTGGTGTTACAAGAAAGAGCTTGGATTTAGCAGGTTTGTAATTGATATTTTGTGTGTTTCATTTCTAGCTTCACTATCTAACGTATATTGATGGCAAGTGTACGTGTTTCATTTCGACAAGACTCCTACATGTTCATCTAATTAAATAGTTCTTAATTCTTTACTCTACATGTTCATCTAATTAAATAGTTCTTAATTCTTTACTCTACATGTATATAATAATGCATGTTATTTTTGCTTCTCATTTTGTTGTTTTAGTAATTTGTTTGTAATTGTTGTACATGACCACCCCTATTCTATGACATACCTATTCTATGACAGTCCTATTCTATGACATACCTATTCTATGACAGTCCTATTCTATGACATACCTATTCTATGACACCCCTATTCTATGACCACCCCTATTCTATGACCATACCTATTCTATGACATACCTATTCTATGACATACCTATTCTATGACCACCCCTATTCTATGACATACCTATTCTATGACATCCCTATTCTATGACATACCTATTCTATGACATCACTTTTCTACGACATTCCTATTGTATGACATCACTTTTCTACGACATTCCTATTGTATGACATCACTTTTCTACGACATTCCTATTGTATGACATCACTTTTCTACGACATTCCTATTGTATGACATCACTTTTCTACGACATTCCTATTGTATGACATCACTTTTCTACGACATTCCTATTGTATGACATCACTTTTCTACGACATTCCTATTGTATGACATCACTTTTCTATGGTGTGCTGTAACAGATGTTTCATATTTCATTGTATAGCCACCGGAAGAAGAGAATGCGTCAATTACAGAAGAAGATGCAAAGTGGCAAGATAGATATAAAAGAAGACGACCCGTTTGAGTTGTTTATATCGGCAACTACCATCAGATACTGTTACTACGCTGAGACACACAAAATCCTCGGAAATACATACGGAATGTGCATTCTACAGGTTTGAATTTGTTGTGTGATATTTAAATAAAAATAAACTTGATCGATCAAGAACTCTTTGCATTCTGGCCAGTGGGTAAAATAAAGGCTATAAATAGTTCAAATAATTGTAGCATTCTTATTTGTAATTGTAAACTCTGAAAATATGTCATGGCATTTCTTTAGAAATTTGTTGTTATGATACAATTCTAATGAATTTGCACGACATTTGTGACTGTTATAGTTCACCGCTAGCATGCAAATAGTTAAACATGTGGCTAGGTGAGTTCTTGAAATAGTTGCTGGACGACTTGCCTGCGTGTAGGTCACGAAGTGCACGTTGTGGAGGCTTGAATGAATGAATGAGGCATTGATGATGATTGAACTTATATACCATCGCCCTCAGTGAGTGAACCATGTGGGCGAGCATAAATGGGGCATTGAATCGGGGTATCAATTAATTGTCCTTCTCAACTCACACATTATAATTAATTAATGATTTCAATTGTACAGGTTTTCACACCAAGGCGTTAATTTCATGATAAATGTTGGTTAGTTACTTTAGTTGGTTATTCCTATTCTGTTCTGTTTGATCGATACATTATAGTAAAATTGATATATATTTACAGGACTTTGAAGCAATGACCCCTAATTTATTAGCAAGGACAATAGAGACGGTAGAAGGAGGCGGCTGCATCGCGATCCTACTCAACTCTATGTCATCCCTGAAACAACTCTACGCTATGACCATGGTGAGTCCATCACACTCCTACTCTATGTCATGAAACAACTCTACACTATCACCATGGTGAGTCCATCACAGTCCTACTCTATGTCATCCATGAAACAACTCTACACTATCACCATGGTGAGTATATCACAATCCTACTCTATGTCATGATACAACTCTACACTATCACCATGGTGAGTCCATCACATCCTACTCTATGTCATCCATGAAACAACCTACTATCACCATGGTGAGTCCATCACAGTCCTACTCTATGTCATCCATGAAACAACTCTACACTATCACCATGGTGAGTCCATCACAATCCTACTCTATGTCATCCATGAAACAACTCTACACTATCACCATGGTGAGTCCATCACACTCCTACTCTATGTCATCCATGAAACAACTCTACACTATCACCATGGTGAGTCCATCACAATCCTACTCTATGTCATCCATGAAACAACTCTACACTATCACCATGGTGAGTCCATCACACTCCTACTCTATGTCATCCCTGAAACAACTCTACACTATCACCATGGTGAGTCCATCACAATCCTACTCTATGTCATCCATGAAACAACTCTACACTATCACCATGGTGAGTCCATCACAATCCTACTCTATGTCATCCATGAAACAACTCTACACTATCACCATGGTGAGTCCATCACAATCCTACTCTATGTCATCCATGAAACAACTCTACACTATCACCATGGTGAGTCCATCACAATCCTACTCTATGTCATCCATGAAACAACTCTACACTATCACCATGGTGAGTCCATCACAATCCTACTCTATGTCATCCATGAAACAACTCTACACTATCACCATGGTGAGTCCATCACAGTCCTACTCTATGTCATCCATGAAACAACTCTACACTATCACCATGGTGAGTCCATCACAATCCTACTCTATGTCATCCATGAAACAACTCTACACTATCACCATGGTGAGTCCATCACAATCCTACTCTATGTCATCCATGAAACAACTCTACACTATCACCATGGTGAGTCCATCACAATCCTACTCTATGTCATGAAACAACTCTACACTATCACCATGGTGAGTCCATCACAATCCTACTCTATGTCATCCATGAAACAACTCTACACTATCACCATGGTGAGTCCATCACAATCCTACTCTATGTCATGAAACAACTCTACACTATCACCATGGTGAGTCCATCACAATCCTACTCTATGTCATCCATGAAACAACTCTACACTATCACCATGGTGAGTCCATCACAATCCTACTCTATGTCATCCCTGAAACAACTCTACACTATCACCATGGTGAGTCCATCACAATCCTACTCTATGTCATCCATGAAACAACTCTACACTATCACCATGGTGAGTCCATCACACTCCTACTCTATGTCATGAAACAACTCTACACTATCACCATGGTGAGTCCATCACAGTCCTACTCTATGTCATCCCTGAAACAACTCTACACTATCACCATGGTGAGTCCATCACAATCCTACTCTATGTCATCCATGAAACAACTCTACACTATCACCATGGTGAGTCCATCACAATCCTACTCTATGTCATCCCTGAAACAACTCTACACTATCACCATGGTGAGTCCATCACAATCCTACTCTATGTCATCCATGAAACAACTCTACACTATCACCATGGTGAGTCCATCACACTCCTACTCTATGTCATCCCTGAAACAACTCTACACTATCACCATGGTGAGTCCATCACAATCCTACTCTATGTCATCCATGAAACAACTCTACACTATCACCATGGTGAGTCCATCACAATCCTACTCTATGTCATCCATGAAACAACTCTACACTATCACCATGGTGAGTCCATCACAATCCTACTCTATGTCATCCATGAAACAACTCTACACTATCACCATGGTGAGTCCATCACAATCCTACTCTATGTCATCCATGAAACAACTCTACACTATCACCATGGTGAGTCCATCACAATCCTACTCTATGTCATCCATGAAACAACTCTACACTATCACCATGGTGAGTCCATCACAATCCTACTCTATGTCATCCATGAAACAACTCTACACTATCACCATGGTGAGTCCATCACAATCCTACTCTATGTCATCCCTGAAACAACTCTACACTATCACCATGGTGAGTCCATCACAATCCTACTCTATGTCATCCATGAAACAACTCTACACTATCACCATGGTGAGTCCATCACAATCCTACTCTATGTCATCCATGAAACAACTCTACACTATCACCATGGTGAGTCCATCACAATCCTACTCTATGTCATCCATGAAACAACTCTACACTATCACCATGGTGAGTCCATCACAATCCTACTCTATGTCATCCATGAAACAACTCTACACTATCACCATGGTGAGTCCATCACAATCCTACTCTATGTCATCCATGAAACAACTCTACACTATCACCATGGTGAGTCCATCACAATCCTACTCTATGTCATCCATGAAACAACTCTACACTATCACCATGGTGAGTCCATCACAATCCTACTCTATGTCATCCATGAAACAACTCTACACTATCACCATGGTGAGTCCATCACAATCCTACTCTATGTCATGAAACAACTCTACACTATCACCATGGTGAGTCCATCACAATCCTACTCTATGTCATCCATGAAACAACTCTACACTATCACCATGGTGAGTCCATCACAATCCTACTCTATGTCATGAAACAACTCTACACTATCACCATGGTGAGTCCATCACAATCCTACTCTATGTCATCCATGAAACAACTCTACACTATCACCATGGTGAGTCCATCACAATCCTACTCTATGTCATCCATGAAACAACTCTACACTATCACCATGGTGAGTCCATCACAATCCTACTCTATGTCATCCATGAAACAACTCTACACTATCACCATGGTGAGTCCATCACAATCCTACTCTATGTCATCCATGAAACAACTCTACACTATCACCATGGTGAGTCCATCACAATCCTACTCTATGTCATCCATGAAACAACTCTACACTATCACCATGGTGAGTCCATCACAATCCTACTCTATGTCATCCATGAAACAACTCTACACTATCACCATGGTGAGTCCATCACAATCCTACTCTATGTCATGAAACAACTCTACACTATCACCATGGTGAGTCCATCACAATCCTACTCTATGTCATGAAACAACTCTACACTATCACCATGGTGAGTCCATCACAATCCTACTCTATGTCATGAAACAACTCTACACTATCACCATGGTGAGTCCATCACAATCCTACTCTATGTCATGAAACAACTCTACACTATCACCATGGTGAGTCCATCACAATCCTACTCTATGTCATGAAACAACTCTACACTATCACCATGGTGAGTCCATCACAATCCTACTCTATGTCATGAAACAACTCTACACTATCACCATGGTGAGTCCATCACAATCCTACTCTATGTCATCCATGAAACAACTCTACACTATCACCATGGTGAGTCCATCACAATCCTACTCTATGTCATCCATGAAACAACTCTACACTATCACCATGGTGAGTCCATCACAATCCTACTCTATGTCATCCATGAAACAACTCTACACTATCACCATGGTGAGTCCATCACAATCCTACTCTATGTCATCCATGAAACAACTCTACACTATCACCATGGTGAGTCCATCACAATCCTACTCTATGTCATGAAACAACTCTACACTATCACCATGGTGAGTCCATCACAATCCTACTCTATGTCATGAAACAACTCTACACTATCACCATGGTGAGTCCATCACAATCCTACTCTATGTCATCCATGAAACAACTCTACACTATCACCATGGTGAGTCCATCACAATCCTACTCTATGTCATGAAACAACTCTACACTATCACCATGGTGAGTCCATCACACTCCTACTCTATGTCATGAAACAACTCTACACTATCACCATGGTGAGTCCATCACAATCCTACTCTATGTCATGAAACAACTCTACACTATCACCATGGTGAGTCCATCACAATCCTACTCTATGTCATGAAACAACTCTACACTATCACCATGGTGAGTCCATCACAATCCTACTCTATGTCATGAAACAACTCTACACTATCACCATGGTGAGTCCATCACACTCCTACTCTATGTCATCCATGAAACAACTCTACACTATCACCATGGTGAGTCCATCACACTCCTACTCTATGTCATGAAACAACTCTACACTATCACCATGGTGAGTCCATCACACACCTACACTATGTCATGAAACAACTCTACACTATCACCATGGTGAGTCCATCACAATCCTACTCTATGTCATGAAACAACTCTACACTATCACCATGGTGAGTCCATCACAATCCTACTCTATGTCATGAAACAACTCTACACTATCACCATGGTGAGTCCATCACAATCCTACTCTATGTCATCCATGAAACAACTCTACACTATCACCATGGTGAGTCCATCACAATCCTACTCTATGTCATCCCTGAAACAACTCTACACTATCACCATGGTGAGTCCATCACAATCCTACTCTATGTCATGAAACAACTCTACACTATCACCATGGTGAGTCCATCACAATCCTACTCTATGTCATGAAACAACTCTACACTATCACCATGGTGAGTCCATCACAATCCTACTCTATGTCATCCATGAAACAACTCTACACTATCACCATGGTGAGTCCATCACAATCCTACTCTATGTCATCCATGAAACAACTCTACACTATCACCATGGTGAGTCCATCACAATCCTACTCTATGTCATCCATGAAACAACTCTACACTATCACCATGGTGAGTCCATCACAGTCCTACTCTATGTCATGAAACAACTCTACACTATCACCATGGTGAGTCCATCACAATCCTACTCTATGTCATCCATGAAACAACTCTACACTATCACCATGGTGAGTCCATCACAATCCTACTCTATGTCATGAAACAACTCTACACTATCACCATGGTGAGTCCATCACAATCCTACTCTATGTCATGAAACAACTCTACACTATCACCATGGTGAGTCCATCACAATCCTACTCTATGTCATCCTGAAACAACTCTACACTATCACCATGGTGAGTCCATCACAATCCTACTCTATGTCATCCATGAAACAACTCTACACTATCACCATGGTGAGTCCATCACAATCCTACTCTATGTCATCCATGAAACAACTCTACACTATCACCATGGTGAGTCCATCACAATCCTACTCTATGTCATCCATGAAACAACTCTACACTATCACCATGGTGAGTCCATCACAATCCTACTCTATGTCATCCATGAAACAACTCTACACTATCACCATGGTGAGTCCATCACACTCCTACTCTATGTCATCCATGAAACAACTCTACACTATCACCATGGTGAGTCCATCACAATCCTACTCTATGTCATCCATGAAACAACTCTACACTATCACCATGGTGAGTCCATCACACTCCTACTCTATGTCATCCATGAAACAACTCTACACTATCACCATGGTGAGTCCATCACAATCCTACTCTATGTCATGAAACAACTCTACACTATAACCATGGTGAGTCCATCACACTCCTACTCTATGGTTTATGCTCAATGACATGGGAGGATTTTCAATCAATGTGATCATTATGACCGGTTGACATGTGACATACAATGTGTTCATATTGTTTACGATGTGTAGGCTCGGTACACAGGGTTCGACGTTAATTGTTTTTATCACTAGACAAGTCGGACCGGTAACTCTGGAAACTGACTAGCCCGGACCTGTGATCAACTAGACCGTACTTTTCAATTGTCGTAATATTTGGGAAACCGGACATTAGTAAGTAAGAATTTGTTTATTTATTCCACTGTAAATTGCAATCTCATTTCTATGATTAAATCAACAATCTACAACGATCTGTCAGTCTGAACACCCCGCTGAAATAAAATAGTTCTGTTTCAAATATTATGACATTTGAATAAAATGCACAGCAGTTTTCAACATTTCAGAAATTTACATAATTTATTTAGGTAATTAATGAAATTTAATGCTACAATTCTATCAAATTATCAGCACGACAAATCGGTCAACCATCTGGCAAAATTAGAACGTCCGATCGACATTTCTTACTAGACATATCCATCGGACGTGCCCTAATGTGGAACACTGGTACAGGACAGAGGTTACCTGTTGACATGTGACATACAATGTGTTGACATGTTTCAGGATGTGCACGCCCGGTACAGGACGGAAGCTCATCAGGACATTGTTGCAAGATTCAACGAAAGGTGAGCTACTCTGCTATACGAAATGTGATGTTTTAAAATTGTGATTTCGTAGTCGATGCTTTGTGAAAATATAAATACGCTCAACAAAATATCTAATCGATCGCCTGGTGTTTTACATTTCTAATCGATCGCCTGGTATTTTACATTGCTAATCGATTGCCTGGTATTTTACATTGCTAATCGATCGCCTGGTGTTTCTAATCGATCGCCTGGTATTTTACATTGCTAATCGCTCGCCTGGTGTTTTACATTGCTAATCGATCGCCTGGTGTTTTACATTGCTAATCGATCGCCTGGTGTTTTATATTGCTAATCGGTCGCCTTGTGTTTTACATTGCTAATCGATCACCTGGTGTTTTATATTGCTAATCGGTCGCCTGGTGTTTTACATTGCTAATCGTTCGCCTGGTATTTTACATTGCTAATCGATCGCCTGGTGTTTTACATTGCTAATCGATCGCCTGGTGTTTTACATTGCTAATCCGTCGCCTGGTATTTTACATTGCTAATCGGTCGCCTGGTGTTTTACATTGCTAATCGGTCGCCTGGTGTTTTATATTGCTAATCGATCGCCTGGTGTTTTATATTGCTAATCGATCGCCTGGTGTTTTACATTGCTAATCGATCGCCTGGTATTTTACATTGCTAATCGTTCGCCTGGTATTTTACATTGCTAATCGATCGCCTGGTGTTTTATATTGCTAATCGATCGCCTTGTGTTTTATATTGCTAATCGATCGCTGGCCTCCTGTAAGAACTGTGTTTATTTATAGATTTGTCTTGTCGCTGGCCTCCTGTAAGAACTGTGTTTATTTATAGATTTGTCTTGTCGCTGGCCTCCTGTAAGAACTGTGTTTATTTATAGATTTGTCTTGTTGCTGGCCTCCTGTAAGAACTGTGTTTATTTATAGATTTGTCTTGTAGCTGGCCTCCTGTAAGAACTGTGTTTATTTATAGATTTGTCTTGTTGCTGGCCTCCTGTAAGAACTGTGTTTATTTATAGATTTGTCTTGTCGCTGGCCTCCTGTAAGAACTGTGTTTATTTATGGATTTGTCCTGTTGCTGGCCTCCTGTAAGAACTGTGTTTATTTATAGATTTGTCTTGTCACTGGCCTCCTGTAAGAACTGTGTTTATTTATGGATTTGTCTTGTTGCTGGCCTCCTGTAAGAACTGTGTTTATTTATAGATTTGTCTTGTTGCTGGCCTCCTGTAAGAACTGTGTTTATTTATAGATTTGTCTTGTCGCTGGCCTCCTGTAAGAACTGTGTTTATTTATGGATTTGTCCTGTTGCTGGCCTCCTGTAAGAACTGTGTTTATTTATAGATTTGTCTTGTCACTGGCCTCCTGTAAGAACTGTGTTTATTTATGGATTTGTCTTGTTGCTGGCCTCCTGTAAGAACTGTGTTTATTTATAGATTTGTCTTGTTGCTGGCCTCCTGTAAGAACTGTGTTTATTTATAGATTTGTCTTGTCGCTGGCCTCCTGTAAGAACTGTGTTTATTTATGGATTTGTCCTGTTGCTGGCCTCCTGTAAGAACTGTGTTTATTTATAGATTTGTCTTGTTGCTGGCCTCCTGTAAGAACTGTGTTTATTTATTGATTTGTCTTGTCGCTGGCCTCCTGTAAGAACTGTGTTTATTTATGGATTTGTCCTGTTGCTGGCCTCTTGTAAGAACTGTGTTTATTTATATTTATGGATTTGTCCTGTTGCTGGCCTCCTGTAAGAACTGTGTTTATTTATAGATTTGTCTTGTTGCTGGCCTCCTGTAAGAACTGTGTTTATTTATTGATTTGTCTTGTCACTGGCCTCCTGTAAGAACTGTGTTTATTTATGGATTTGTCTTGTTGCTGGCCTCCTGTAAGAACTGTGTTTATTTATAGATTTGTCCTGTTGCTGGCCTCCTATAAGAACTGTGTTTATTTATAGATTTATCCTGTCGCTGGCCTCCTGTAAGAACTGTGTTTATTTATAGATTTATCCTGTCGCTGGCCTCCTTTAAGAACTGTTTATTTATAGATTTATCCTGTCGCTGGCGTCCTGTAAGAACTGTATGGTGATAGACGATCAATTCAACCTTCTACCATTCTCCTCACACATGTTGTCCGTACAGCCGGTTCCTGTAAAATCTCTGGTAGGCAAAACTTCTATGCTTGTTTGTAATATTATAGTAATACCCAAACATCCTCTGTTCAGTGTATGCAGAATTTTGGAATACTTTGAAACCATTTTTCTGACATTTATTCAAAATAAATGAAATGGATAGTTTAGTTGGAGACCCTGTTTTACTAGTGTGGCTTGGATGAAACGGACGTTATAACATTGAATGTGATACTTATATATAGTTACTGTAATGTACTTATTGCATCTGCATGTGCAAGTTTTATTACATCTTACAAGATATGACGTGTATGAACAAATTATATTTCACCGAATGAACATTGAAAGCATTATTATTAGTATCATGAGTGTCGCTAGTGGTGTCGCTAGTGGTGTCGCTAGTGGTGTCGCTAGTGGTGTCGCTAGTGGTGTCGCTAGTGGTGTCGCTAGTGGTGTCGCTAGCGGTGTCGCTAGCGGTGTCGCTAGCGGTGTCGCTAGCGGTGTCGCTAGTGGTGTCGCTAGTGAATATTAATCGATCATTGACATAATCGAGCATTATTTTAGGATGAAAAGTGTTTTATTGTAGAAAATGATGCAAACGTGCGCTAAATGGCGCTAGAACATTGTGTTTAGACGACCATACATGACGGACGTCACTGACAGCTTGAGTCCGAAAACGTTTGTGTGACATTTCAATATGCAGCAGCTAGGTACCACACGTGCAGAGCAGTGAGAAATAAAATGAGTTATTCCACTGCTTTCAACCAGTGGAGTAACATATTTTGTATCGCTGATAAATTTCTATATTTCATAGGAAAACATAAAATAATTTTGTCTTACCAAAATCTGTGATCGGATTTTCATTCTTACAAATTGCCCCATTTGTGTAGATATTACGCATGTTATACTATATCACTACCTAATTTGTATTACAGGAAGAATCGATGGGCGCACTGGAGCAGGAGTTACGGGACCTTAAAGATTCACTACAGGACACACAACCTGTAGGAGCTCTAGTCAAATGTTGTAAAACACTGGATCAGGTAAACTGCTTCATGAATACTTTGGTGCCATGTCTATGACAGGACAGTAATATGACATTGTCTTTAGCTTTTCGGAAGAAGCTACATGCAATATTTAGCAGGTTTGATCAAAAGTCACTCACAGTTTTTAATTTTCACTTGCTAGTGTGCGAGTATTCGAGTTAGCGAATAACCTTAAAATACTGAGCAAGAGTTAAGAACCTTAAAATACTGAGCAAGTGTTAAGAACCATAGAATACTGAGCAAGAGTTAAGCACCTTAAACTACTGAGCAAGAGTTAAGAACCTTAAAATACTGAGCAAGAGTTAAGGACCTTAAAATACTGAGCAAGAGTTAGCCACCTTAAAATACTGAGCAAGAGTTATCCACCTTAAAATACTGAGCAAGAGTTAAGAACCTTAAAATACTGAGGAAGAGTTAAGGACATTAAAATACTGAGCAAGAGTTAAGGACCTTAGAATACTGAGCAAGAATTAAGCACCTTAAAATACTGAGCAAGAGTTAAGAACCTTAAAATACTGAGCAAGAGTTGAGGACCTTAAAATACTGAGCAAGAGTTAAGAACCTTAAATACTGAGCAAGAGTTAAGGACCTTAGAATACTGAGCAAGAGTTAAGCACCTTAAAATACTGAGCAAGAGTTAAGGACCTTAGAATACTGAGCAAGAATTAAGCACCTTAAAATACTGAGCAAGAGTTAAGAACCTTAAAATATTGAGCAAGAGTTAAGCACCTTAAAATATTGAGCAAGAGTTAAGAACCTTAGAATACTGAGCAAGAGTTAAGAACCTTAAAATACTGAGCAAGAGTTAAGCACCTTAAAATACTGAGCAAGAGTTAACCATTTCCTTCATAGAGATTTAGGTTAATATACTATTATATCTCCATACAAACGACAGGCATTTAGCTATCATGCGGTGGATAAGTATCGCCACATCTATCCCACCTCCATAGATATTACTGGGACTACATGAGATGCTGGCCTTAATTATGAACATTGGTTTGACTACTACATTGTCAATGTATGTCATATTGGTAATGGCATCAAGGGGTGCTTCTATGAGGGAATGGGTTAAGGACCTTAGAATACTGAGCAAGGGTTAAGGACCTTAAAATACTGAGCAAGAGTTAAGCACCTTAAAATACTGAGCAAGAGTTAAGAACCTTAGAATACTGAGCAAGAGTTAAGAACCTTAAAATACTGAGCAAGAGTTAAGGACCTTAAAATACTGAGCAAGAGTTAAGGACCTTAACATAATGAGCAAGGGTTAAGAACCTTAAAATACTGAGCAAGGGTTAAGAACCGTAAATTACTTGTTTGTTTCTATATCTGAGTTAAAAATGCAGTTTCCAGGTTTTCTACTCAGAATTTGAGGTGATGGATTGGTGTTTGGTTGTCTCCCCTGATGTACTACTAGTACTCAAATATTAACTTGTTCCTTTCAGGCAAAAGCACTTCTGAAGTTTGTGGAGGCAATTTCAGAAAAGACGTTACGCAGTACTGTTGCCATGACAGCAGCTAGGGGACGGGGCAAGTCTGCAGCCCTGGGGCTTGCCATAGCTACTGCTGTTGGGTTTGCATATTCGAACATATTTGTGACCTCACCGAGTCCAGAGAACCTGAAGACATTGTTTGAATTCCTCTTTAAAGGTTTTGATGCTCTGGAGTACCAGGTGAGAACACGGATAGTGTTGAGCATAGTCTCTGTATATAGCCTACATCTGTCGTCTCAAAGTCGCTTAAGTCAAGTTCACCGATTATCTCAAAGTCGCTTACCGTATTTAGCTATGTATAGTGCGCTATCGTGTATAATGCGCACCCACGATTTGGCACGAAAATCGGGGGGAAAACTGAGTTCCGATGTATACTGCGCACGTGAAAAACGCAATTTTCCAAGTCAAAATTTAACATTTCTCAAGAATCGCTAAAAATTGTGCTCCGTGATTTTTACAACTTATATTAATCACTCGAGATACTTCATCAAGGAACGGTAACGCACTCAGGCATGATTTCATGAAAATTACATGCATATCGTTCTCAAACATCTCAACACGTTCTCAAACATGTCAGCAGATGCTCAAACTTCTCAACACTAATTAACTGGGACCCATTGTGAATGGTTTGTCGAAATTAATTATCGCTACAAACAATTGAAATACTGCTTTTTTTTTTATGCAATGCATTGTACATAGTAAATATTTCCCGTAAAAATAACCAACACATCGTGTCTTTAATCATGTCGTATTTAAAAACATACGGTATATTAAATCAAATAAACTATAATTACAAAGTTTCTTTACCTCTATGATATCATACGAAGGCAGCGTCGCTTTATGCGGCGAAGTACGCGAAAAGTACGGGAAATATTACATACGATAAAACCACGTGATGTTATCAAATCGCCATTTTTTATGCATTTAGTAATTTCAATTAAATTCTTCAAAGTTTGCCAAAATAAACGCAATATATGCTAATTTTGTTGTCTTATTCATTTCATTTATTTATATAGACTATCGGCAACTGGTTTTAATAGCTAGTTTATAACGTTTGTCGAATGTAACAAATTATAGAATGACTGTGGGGCCGTTCGGGTCGAATTTCATGAAATATTGGTCAATTTTGGTCCGGAAAAAAATGTCCTGATGTCTGTACTGGTGTATAATGCGCAGTAGATAAAATGGACGAGGATTTCAGTAAGAAATGTGCGCACTATACATAGCTAAATACGGTATGTCAAAATCACCGATTATCTCAAAGTCGCTTATGTCAAAATCACCGATTATCTCAAAGTTCACCGATTATCTCAAAGTCGCTTATATCAAGTTCACCGATGATCTCAAAGTCGCTTGTCAAAATCACTGATTATCTCAGTCGCTTATGTCAAAATCACCGATTATCTCAAAGTCGCTTATGTCAAAATCACTGATTATCTCAAGTCGGGTCAAAGTCCTGTTTCAAATTTGCGTTTATGTCAAATTTCATGTATTCCAATTTTCCGTTATACAGTACACATCAGGCGGAAAGCGCACATTCCGCCTGTCCGTGAGGAGGAATATCGCAGCGTTTGTCAGGACAGCGTGAGGACGGTCTCCTGTCCTCCCTCGCATTTCTCGACGGAACATTTCCACGGCAATTTGCTGCGATGCAGCGCAATATTGGGCGCTAAATATACATGTAAACGGCCATCCAATATCTCGATAAATACACTTTTTGTAGCCTGCAGTTTCTCTGGATCATAAAATGTACAATGAAATATAAGTTTGATTAGCTCAAACAATTGTTGCACTCAAATTCAATAGTGGGTCCGTCAATTAGACTGCTGTACTCAATTATTAACACATGCATTTCATTGAGCAAACGAGTGTTCACACCTCCGAAGATACTATTTTTATGTTCGAATACGATGTACATTGCCATCCCTAATTTAAACTAAAAATGTGTTACTGACCATTGCATAATGCTGGTAAGAATCTAAACAGATTCCTCATTTACTACGCACAATACATGCACATGTGTGTATAATCGATAATCGGACAGCGACACATTGCATCATACCCGCAAATAGAACTGCCAGTCCGTATTTTCCGTCATACCTGTCAGTCCGTATTTTCCGCGGTATGTCATTTCGACTGCGTAAAAAGCATCACATGACACTTCTCAATTAGAAATGTCGAAATTATCAACAAATCATAAATATATTGTTGTTGCAAGTGTAGTCCTTGGAGCTGTTTGATATATGCCGTGATCAAATGGTATCTCCGCATCATTCTGTAGACAGGTATTCTTTGAAGCATTGTTCACATGGTAGCCTGGAACAGGTGTCGATATATTTTGCCTGGTTAGTCAAATAAATATATTTAAATACCAAGACTATTAATTGGGCCGTATTGAGTTTCTGATAATATCAACGCCTGGGGAAACTCGACAGGTTGTCCATGTAATTATTGACCAGCATTAATCCTATTAATAGACAGACCTATTAGACCTGTGCGAATTATGACGAGCACGGACGTGAGGTACGGACTAACGATACAAATTGGGGACTGTCTCAAAAGTATAAAGCAATTGGGGATTTCATAAGGGCAAGCAATTATATTAGTTTAGTGTCTGCATGTATCAGTACTATATTTTATTTTATTTCATTCACTTGTCATTTCACTTGGATTTCATTGTGACTGTCAGTTTGATTCATCGGAGCTGCTAACTCCCAGCTGGCGCAGCAGCTTGGGGATTTTTTTGTTTATGAACTTCTCATATGCCAGCTGATTGGACCTAATGATATCAGCCAGTGGTCTTTTTCTTCGTCGTTGACCAGCGTTGGCCACTGGGGCAGCCTGGACTACCGGGTCAGCCTGCACACCCTGGGCCACTGGAGCGACAGGAACTCCATCCTCTGGTTCCGAATCAGACATCTGTGTGAAGATGTCGTCTCTGTCGTCACGGTGATGGGCTGCAGGATCAGGGGCAGCATCAGCGATGGGTAACCGTCTGACAAGCCGCCTCTCCTGTCGTCACGGTGATGGGCTGCAGGATCAGGGGCAGCATCAGCGATGGGTAACCGTCTGACAAGCCGCCTCTCCTGTCGTCACGGTGATGGGCTGCAGGATCAGGGGCAGCATCAGCGATGGGTAACCGTCTGACAAGCCGCCTCTCCTGTCGTCACGGTGATGGGCTGCAGGATCAGGGGCAGCATCAGCGATGGGTAACCGTCTGACAAGCCGCCTCTCCTGTCGTCACGGTGATGGGCTGCAGGATCAGGGGCAGCATCAGCGATGGGTAACCGTCTGACAAGCCGCCTCTCCTGTCGTCACGGTGATGGGCTGCAGGATCAGGGGCAGCATCAGCGATGGGTAAACCGTCTGACAAGCCGCCTCTCCTGTCGTCACGGTGATGGGCTGCAGGATCAGGGGCAGCATCAGCGATGGGTAACCGTCTGACAAGCCGCCTCTCCTGTCGTTTGATCTGTTGTACTGCACCTCTGTAAAATAATAAAAAGGATGGTTCAAATATTTATGTACTGTAGCAGTGCACAAATAGTTGTTCCGATGATGGGATGACCGGGCGTCCTGGTAGCTCAGAGGTATAGTTTCCGTCTAGAGTATGAAAAGTCCGGGGTTCGACCCCCGGTCAGGACGCATATTCCTGACCCATTTTCCCCTGCTGTTACAGTACATTCGTCTGATCAAAACTGTACATGTAAAAGTTACGAATTATAATATACTGACCCATATATCGATATTTAGAAAAGGAGTATACAACCAAATTTCCTATTTTGATTGAAATAAAGAACAAAGCATTTTTGATATCCTGTAAAATTTTGAAGCAGCTGTGATACATCAATGCACATCAATATCCGCCGTCGCATGCTGTCTACGTAACGCTGTATATAAGGTGCCGGTAGGTTGTTCCATTCAGCCTGCAATGCTGCTGAAAGGTCCTGTACAGTGTTGATTGCATGATTTGTTCTAACACGCCGTCCTAACTCATCCCAACTATGCTCAATGTGATTCAAGTCATGACTAACTACCGACCAGTCTACAACGTTCACGTTATTATTCGCCAAGAAACGTCGAGTAAGTGCTGCTGTATGGGGTCGGGCGTTGTCATGCATAAGTGTGATGTTATGTCCATTACGCTGAATAAACGGAACGGTCTGGGCATTAATGGTTCCGTGAATAACGATTAGACGAGTCTTTTGACCATTCATTATCCATCCCCAGACTAAAACTGAACCTCCCCCAAAACGGTCTCTTTCAATGGCGCACATATCAGCGTAATGCTCTCCCAGGCGGCGATAAACTCTTTTACGTACGTCCGCAAGGGATGAAATTAAATCGAGATCTGAAAATAACACTGATCTCCAATCAGCTCGTCGGAAACGTCGGTGACGTCGGTGACGTCGGCACCAATCACGTCTCGCAGCCCGATGAAGCCTGGTTAATATTTGGCCAAAGTACGGTCTGTACGGACGAATTGGTCATTATTTTGCCGAAGTCGGTTCTGAATATGCAGGAATGCTCCCATAGCCTCATTTACATTGCAAGCATATAATTTCCCATTTCTGTGTTATATCAACGAGATGGCGGATTTTAACTATTACGTATAGGTGGTAAAGGGTCGATTCGGCGTAATTGAAGTAAGGACGACATAAATCTTGAGTAAATATGTCAAATCAGACGCACATTATTCTTTTTAAAACAATATATCGTTCCGATGATCCGTAAACAATGGTGGCCAATTATAAAGTTTTATCAACATTGCAGTGCCTCGCTTTCGATTCAAGTACGTCATTAATTAAGTCACATGCTAATAGGCATATTAATAGGATTAATACTAGTCAATAATTACACGGACAACCCGTCGAGTTTCCCCAGGCGTTGATATTATCAGAAGCTCAATATGGCCCAATAGTCTTGGTGTTAACATATATTTATTTGACTGACCTGGCAAAATATATTGATGTCTGTTTCCAGGCTAAGATAGAATGTAAGTATGTGTGTATTAGAGAGATAGAATGTAAGTATGTGTGTATTAGAGAGATGGAATGTAAGTACTGGTGTATTAGAGAGATAGAATGTAAGTACCTGTGTATTAGAGAGATAGAATGTAAGTACTGGTGTATTAGAGAGATAGAATGTAAGTACTATTGTATTAGAGATATAGTATGTAAGTACTTGTGTATTAGAGAGATATAATGTAAGTAGTTGTGTATAGGAGAGATATAATGTTAAGTAATTGTGTATTAGAGAGATATTATGTAAGTACTGGTGTATTAGAGAGATAGTATGTAAGTGCCTGTGTATTAGAGAGATAGAATGTAAGTACCTGTGTATTAGAGATATAGTATGTAAGTACCTGTGTATTAGAGATATAATATGTAAGTACTTGTGTATTAGAGAGATATAATGTAAGTAGTTGTGTATAGGAGAGATATAATGTTAAGTAATTGTGTATTAGAGAGATATTATGTAAGTACTGGTGTATTAGAGAGATAGTATGTAAGTACCTGTGTATTAGAGAGATAGAATGTAAGTACCTGTGTATTAGAGAGATATAATGTAAGTACCTGTGTATTAGAGAGATATAATGTAAGTACTGGTGTATTAGAGAGATAGAATGTAAGTACTATTGTATTAGAGAGATAGTATGTAAGTACCTGTGTATTAGAGAGATATAATGTAAGTACCTGTGTATTAGAGAGATATAATGTAAGTACTGGTGTATTAGAGAGATAGAATGTAAGTACCTGTGTATTAGAGAGATAGAATGTAAGTACCTGTGTATTAGAGATATAGTATGTAAGTACCTGTGTATTAGAGAGATAGAATGTAAGTACTATTGTATTAGAGAGATAGTATGTAAGTACCTGTGTATTAGAGAGATAGAATGTAGTACTGGTGTATTAGAGAGATAGAATGTAAGTACCTGTGTATTAGAGATATAGTATGTAAGTACTTGTGTATTAGAGAGATATAATGTAAGTACCTGTGTACTAGAGATATATAATGTAAGTACCTGTGTATTAGAGAGATATAATGTAAGTACTGGTGTATTAGAGAGATAGAATGTAAGTACTATTGTATTAGAGAGATAGTATGTAAGTACCTGTATATTAGAGAGATATAATGTAAGTACCTGTGTATTAGAGAGATATAATGTAAGTACTGGTGTATTAGAGAGATAGAATGTAAGTACTATTGTATTAGAGAGATAGTATGTAAGTACCTGTGTATTAGAGAGATATAATGTAAGTACCTGTGTATTAGAGATATATAATGTAAGTACCTGTGTATTAGAGAGATAGAATGTAAGTACCTGTGTATTAGAGAGATAGAATGTAAGTACCTGTGTATTAGAGATATAGTATGTAAGTACCTGTGTATTAGAGAGATATAATGTAAGTACTATTGTATTAGAGAGATAGTATGTAAGTACCTGTGTATTAGAGAGATAGAATGTAAGTACTGGTGTATTAGAGAGATAGAATGTAAGTACCTGTGTATTAGAGATATAGTATGTAAGTACTTGTGTATTAGAGAGATATAATGTAAGTACCTGTGTATTAGAGATATATAATGTAAGTACCTGTGTATTAGAGAGATAGAATGTAAGTACTGGTGTATTAGAGAGATAGAATGTAAGTACTATTGTATTAGAGAGATAGTATGTAAGTACCTGTATATTAGAGAGATAGTATGTAAGTACCTGTGTATTAGAGAGATAGTATGTAAGTACTTGTGTATTAGAGAGATAGTATGTAAGTACCTGTGTATTAGAGAGATAGTATGTAAGTACCTGTGTATTAGAGATATAGTATGTAAGTACCTGTGTATTAGAGAGATAGTATGTAAGTACTTGTGTATTAGAGAGATATAATGTAAGTACCTGTGTATTAGAGATATAGTATGTAAGTACCTGTGTATTAGAGAGATAGTATGTAAGTACCTGTGTATTAGAGAGATAGTATGTAAGTACCTGTGTATTAGAGAGATAGTATGTAAGTACCTGTGTATTAGAGAGATAGTATGTAAGTACCTGTGTATTAGAGATATAGTATGTAAGTACCTGTGTATTAGAGAGATAGTATTTAATACTTGTGTATTAGAGAGATATAATGTAAGTACTTGTGTATAGGAGAGATATAATGTTAAGTAATTGTGTATTAGAGATATATTATGTAAGTACTGGTGTATTAGAGAGATAGTATGTAAGTACCTGTGTATTAGAGAGATAGAATGTAAGTACCTGTGTATTAGAGATATAGTATGTAAGTACCTGTGTATTAGAGAGATAGTATGTAAGTACTTGTGTATTAGAGAGATATAATGTAAGTACTTGTGTATAGGAGAGATATAATGTTAAGTAATTGTGTATTAGAGATATATTATGTAAGTACTGGTGTATTAGAGAGATAGTATGTAAGTACTGGTGTATTTAGAGAGATTGATCAGACTTATTTCTGATTTTCAGGAACACTTAGATTATGAGATAATTCAATCCACCAATCCGGATTTCAACAAGGCCATCATCCGAGTAAACATCTTCCGAGAACATCGCCAGACAGTACAGGTATGTGACCTGCCTACAGGTATGTGACCTGCCTACAGGTATGTGACCTACCTACAGGTATGTGACCTGCCTACAGGTATGTGACCTGAGTGACCTGCCTACAGGTATGTGAGTACGTGATCTGCCTACAGGTACGTGACCTACCTACAGGTATGTGACCTGCCTACAGGTATGTGACCTGCATACAGGTATGTAACCTGCCTACAGGTACAAGACCTGCCAACAGATATGCGACCTGCCTACAGGTACGTGACCTGCCTACAGGTACATGACCTGCCTTTATCTGTCCTTCTGTTACATCTTCTTTACACAGGTCATGTTAGCTGTAGATTAATTTGTCTGTAAATGACCTGTGAAGCCAAAATGTTCAGTCTGTGACTGCGCCATAACTCCCAACTCAACAAGTATGTTGTATACATATAGCAGCAGTGTGTTGTATACATACATATAGCAGCAGTATGTTGTATACATATAGCAACAGTGTGTTGTATACATATAGCAGCAGTGTGTTGTATACATACATATAGCAGCAGTATGTTGTATACATATAGCAGCAGTGTGTTGTATACATATAGCAGCAGTGTGTTGTATACATATAGCAGCAGTGTGTTGTATACATATAGCAGCAGTGTGTTGTATACACATAGCAGCAGTGTGTTGTATACATATAGCAGCAGTGTGTTGTATACATATAGCAGCAGTGTGTTGTATACATATAGCAGCAGTGTGTTGTATACATATAGCAGCAGTATGTTGTATACATATAGCAGCAGTGTGTTGTATACATATAGCAGCAGTGTGTTGTATACATACATATAGCAGCAGTATGTTGTATACATACATATAGCAGCAGTGTGTTGTATACATATAGCAGCAGTGTGTTGTATACATATAGCAGCAGTATGTTGTATACATATAGCAGCAGTGTGTTGTATACATATAGCAGCAGTGTGTTGTATACATATAGCAGCAGTGTGTTGTTACATACATACATATAGCAGCAGTATGTTGTATACATATAGCAGCAGTGTGTTGTATACATACATATAGCAGCAGTGTGTTGTATACATATAGCAGCAGTGTGTTGTATACATATAGCAGCAGTGTGTTGTATACATATAGCAGCAGTGTGTTGTATACATATAGCAGCAGTGTGTTGTATACATACATATAGCAGCAGTGTGTTGTATACATATAGCAGCAGTGTGTTGTATACATACATATAGCAGCAGTGTGTTGTATACATATAGCAGCAGTGTGTTGTATACATATAGCAGCAGTGTGTTGTATACATACATATAGCAGCAGTGTGTTGTATACATACATATAGCAGCAGTGTGTTGTATACATATAGCAGCAGTGTGTTGTATACATACATATAGCAGCAGTGTGTTGTATACATACATATAGCAGCAGTGTGTTGTATACATATAGCAGCAGTGTGTTGTATACATATAGCAGCAGTGTGTTGTATACATATAGCAGCAGTGTGTTGTATACATACATATAGCAGCAGTGTGTTGTATACATACATATAGCAGCAGTGTGTTGTATACATACATATAGCAGCAGTGTGTTGTATACATATAGCAGCAGTGTGTTGTATACATACATATAGCAGCAGTGTGTTGTATACATATAGCAGCAGTGTGTTGTATACATACATATAGCAGCAGTGTGTTGTATACATACATATAGCAGCAGTGTGTTGTATACATACATATAGCAGCAGTGTGTTGTATACATACATATAGCAGCAGTGTGTTGTATACATATAGCAGCAGTGTGTTGTATACATACATATAGCAGCAGTGTGTTGTATACATACATATAGCAGCAGTGTGTTGTATACATACATATAGCAGCAGTGTGTTGTATACATACATATAGCAGCAGTGTGTTGTATACATACATATAGCAGCAGTGTGTTGTATACATACATATAGCAGCAGTGTGTTGTATACATATAGCAGCAGTGTGTTGTATACATACATATAGCAGCAGTATGTTGTATACATATAGCAACAGTGTGTTGTATACATATAGCAGCAGTGTGTTGTATACATACATATAGCAGCAGTATGTTGTATACATATAGCAGCAGTGTGTTGTATACATATAGCAGCAGTGTGTTGTATACATATAGCAGCAGTGTGTTGTATACATATAGCAGCAGTGTGTTGTATACATATAGCAGCAGTGTGTTGTATACATATAGCAGCAGTGTGTTGTATACATATAGCAGCAGTGTGTTGTATACATATAGCAGCAGTGTGTTGTATACATATAGCAGCAGTATGTTGTATACATATAGCAGCAGTGTGTTGTATACATATAGCAGCAGTGTGTTGTATACATACATATAGCAGCAGTGTGTTGTATACATACATATAGCAGCAGTGTGTTGTATACATATAGCAGCAGTGTGTTGTATACATATAGCAGCAGTATGTTGTATACATATAGCAGCAGTGTGTTGTATACATATAGCAGCAGTGTGTTGTATACATATAGCAGCAGTGTGTTGTATACATACATATAGCAGCAGTGTGTTGTATACATATAGCAGCAGTGTGTTGTATACATACATATAGCAGCAGTGTGTTGTATACATATAGCAGCAGTGTGTTGTATACATATAGCAGCAGTGTGTTGTATACATACATATAGCAGCAGTGTGTTGTATACATACATATAGCAGCAGTGTGTTGTATACATACATATAGCAGCAGTGTGTTGTATACATACATATAGCAGCAGTGTGTTGTATACATATAGCAGCAGTGTGTTGTATACATATAGCAGCAGTGTGTTGTATACATACATATAGCAGCAGTGTGTTGTATACATATAGCAGCAGTGTGTTGTATACATACATATAGCAGCAGTGTGTTGTATACATACATATAGCAGCAGTGTGTTGTATACATATAGCAGCAGTGTGTTGTATACATATAGCAGCAGTGTGTTGTATACATACATATAGCAGCAGTGTGTTGTATACATATAGCAGCAGTGTGTTGTATACATACATATAGCAGCAGTGTGTTGTATACATATAGCAGCAGTGTGTTGTATACATACATATAGCAGCAGTGTGTTGTATACATATAGCAGCAGTGTGTTGTATACATATAGCAGCAGTGTGTTGTATACATATAGCAGCAGTGTGTTGTATACATATAGCAGCAGTGTGTTGTATACATATAGCAGCAGTGTGTTGTATACATATAGCAGCAGTGTGTTGTATACATATAGCAGCAGTGTGTTGTATACATATAGCAGCAGTGTGTTGTATACATATAGCAGCAGTGTGTTGTATACATATAGCAGCAGTGTGTTGTATACATATAGCAGCAGTGTGTTGTATACATATAGCAGCAGTGTGTTGTATACATATAGCAGCAGTGTGTTGTATACATATAGCAGCAGTGTGTTGTATACATATAGCAGCAGTGTGTTGTATACATATAGCAGCAGTATGTTGTATACATATAGCAGCAGTGTGTTGTATACATATAGCAGCAGTGTGTTGTATACATATAGCAGCAGTGTGTTGTATACATATAGCAACAGTGTGTTGTATACATACATATAGCAGCAGTGTGTTGTATACATACATATAGCAGCAGTGTGTTGTATACATACATATAGCAGCAGTGTGTTGTATACATACATATAGCAGCAGTGTGTTGTATACATACATATAGCAGCAGTATGTTGTATACATATAGCAGCAGTGTGTTGTATACATATAGCAGCTAGCAGCAGTGTGTTGTATACATACATATAGCAGCAGTGTGTTGTATACATATAGCAGCAGTGTGTTGTATACATATAGCAGCAGTGTGTTGTATACATATAGCAGCAGTGTGTTGTATACATATAGCAGCAGTGTGTTGTATACATATAGCAGCAGTGTGTTGTATACATATAGCAGCAGTGTGTTGTATACATATAGCAGCAGTGTGTTGTATACATATAGCAGCAGTGTGTTGTATACATACATATAGCAGCAGTGTGTTGTACATACATATAGCAGCAGTGTGTTGTATACATATAGCAGCAGTGTGTTGTATACATACATATAGCAGCAGTGTGTTGTATACATACATATAGCAGCAGTGTGTTGTATACATACATATAGCAGCAGTGTGTTGTATACATACATATAGCAGCAGTGTGTTGTATACATACATATAGCAGCAGTGTGTTGTATACATATAGCAGCAGTGTGTTGTATACATACATATAGCAGCAGTGTGTTGTATACATACATATAGCAGCAGTGTGTTGTATACATACATATAGCAGCAGTGTGTTGTATACATACATATAGCAGCAGTGTGTTGTATACATACATATAGCAGCAGTGTGTTGTATACATATAGCAGCAGTGTGTTGTATACATACATATAGCAGCAGTATGTTGTATACATATAGCAGCAGTGTGTTGTATACATATAGCAGCAGTGTGTTGTATGCATACATATAGCAGCAGTATGTTGTATACATATAGCAGCAGTGTGTTGTATACATATAGCAGCAGTGTGTTGTATACATATAGCAGCAGTGTGTTGTATACATATAGCAGCAGTGTGTTGTATACATATAGCAGCAGTGTGTTGTATACATATAGCAGCAGTGTGTTGTATACATATAGCAGCAGTGTGTTGTATACATATAGCAGCAGTGTGTTGTATACATATAGCAGCAGTGTGTTGTATACATATAGCAGCAGTGTGTTGTATACATATAGCAGCAGTATGTTGTATACATATAGCAGCAGTGTGTTGTATACATATAGCAGCAGTGTGTTGTATACATACATATAGCAGCAGTATGTTGTATACATACATATAGCAGCAGTGTGTTGTATACATATAGCAGCAGTGTGTTGTATACATATAGCAGCAGTATGTTGTATACATATAGCAGCAGTGTGTTGTATACATATAGCAGCAGTGTGTTGTATACATATAGCAGCAGTGTGTTGTATAATACATACATATAGCAGCAGTATGTTGTATACATATAGCAGCAGTGTGTTGTATACATACATATAGCAGCAGTGTGTTGTATACATATAGCAGCAGTGTGTTGTATACATATAGCAGCAGTGTGTTGTATACATATAGCAGCAGTGTGTTGTATACATACATATAGCAGCAGTGTGTTGTATACATACATATAGCAGCAGTGTGTTGTATACATATAGCAGCAGTATGTTGTATACATATAGCAGCAGTGTGTTGTATACATATAGCAGCAGTGTGTTGTATACATATAGCAGCAGTGTGTTGTATACATACATATAGCAGCAGTGTGTTGTATACATATAGCAGCAGTGTGTTGTATACATACATATAGCAGCAGTGTGTTGTATACATACATATAGCAGCTGTGTGTTGTATACATATAGCAGCAGTGTATTGTATACATACATATAGCAGCAGTATGTTTTATACATATAGCAGCAGTGTGTTGTATACATACATATAGCAGCAGTGTGTTGTATACATATAGCAGCAGTGTGTTGTATACATATAGCAGCAGTGTGTTGTATACATACATATAGCAGCAGTGTGTTGTATACATACATATAGCAGCAGTGTGTTGTATATATATAGCAGCAGTGTGTTGTATACATACATATAGCAGCAGTGTGTTGTATACATACATATAGCAGCAGTGTGTTGTATACATACATATAGCAGCAGTGTGTTGTATACATATAGCAGCTGTGTGTTGTATACATATAGCAGCAGTGTGTTGTATACATATAGCAGCAGTATGTTGTATACATATAGCAGCAGTATGTTGTATACATATAGCAGCAGTGTGTTGTATACATATAGCAGCAGTATGTTGTATATATATAGCAGCAGTGTGTTGTATACATATAGCAGCAGTGTGTTGTATACATACATATAGCAGCAGTGTGTTGTATACATACATTTAGCAGCAGTGTGTTGTATACATATAGCAGCAGTGTGTTGTATACATATAGCAGCAGTGTGTTGTATACATATAGCAGCAGTATGTTGTATACATATAGCAGCAGTGTGTTGTATACATATAGCAGCAGTATGTTGTATACATATAGCAGCAGTGTGTTGTATACATATAGCAGCAGTGTGTTGTATACATACATATAGCAGCAGTGTACACATTCAATCTGTGTTATGTAGAATTGTATGTATTCAGCCTGTGTTATGTAGAATTGTATGTATTCAGACTGTGTTATGTAGAATTGTATGTATTCTATCTGTGTTATGTAGAATTGTATGTATTCCATCTGTGTTATGTAGAATTGTATGTATTCCATCTGTGTTATGTAGAATTGTATGTATTCCATCTGTGTTATGTAGAATTGTATGTATTCCATCTGTGTTATGTAGAATTGTATGTATTCAGCCTGTGTTATGTAGAATTGTATGTATTCCATCTGTGTTTTGTAGAATTGTATGTATTCCATCTGTGTTTTGTAGAATTGTATGTATTCAGACTTTGTTATGTAGAATTGTATGTATTCATACTGTGTTATGTAGAATTGTATGTATTCAGACTGTGTTATGTAGAATTGTATGTATTCAGACTGTGTTATGTAGAATTGTATGTATTCAGACTGTGTTATGTAGAATTGTATGTATTCAGACTGTGTTATGTAGAATTGTATGTATTCCATCTGTGTTATGTAGAATTGTATGTATTCCATCTGTGTTATGTAGAATTGTATGTATTCCATCTGTGTTATGTAGAAATGTATGTATTCCATCTGTGTTATGTAGAATTGTATGTATTCAGACTGTGTTATGTATAATTGTATGTATTCAGACTGTGTTATGTAGAATTGTATGTATTCAGCCTGTGTTATGTAGAATTGTATGTATTCAGACTGTGTTATGTAGAATTGTATGTATTCCATCTGTGTTATGTAGAATTGTATGTATTCCATCTGTGTTATGTAGAATTGTATGTGTTCAGACTGTGTTATGTAGAATTGTATGTATTACACTGTTTCAGTACATTCATCCATCAGATGCCCACAAGCTGGGGCAGGCCGAGTTGGTCTGCATTGATGAGGCTGCTGCTATCCCCCTCCCATTAGTGAAAAGCCTTCTGGGACCATACCTAGTGTTTCTCTCATCCACGATAAATGGGTAAGTCAGTCCGCTCTTGAAGTGATGCGTGACACAAACATATAGATATCTCAGTGTATCTCTCTAACACGATAAATGGTTAAGTCAGTCCGCTCTTGAAACGATGCGTGACACAAACATATAGATATCTCAGTGTATCTCTCTAACACGATAAATGGTTAAGTCAGTCCGCTCTTGAAACGATGCGTGACACAAACATATAGATATCTCAGTGTATCTCTCTAACACGATACATGGGTAAGTCAGTCCGCTCTTGAAGTGATGCGTGGCACTTTAGAGACAAAGAAACCATAATAGGATTTAGTGGGTAACGTAAAGTTATCCATTAATATCATAATATGTAATGCCTATACTGTAACAAACTCGAAGATGAATTTCATTTTCCTTTAGAACGGAAATTAAATATGTCATGCTGTATATTTCAACGAATTGAAAAACCATGTTTAATTATTACAAGTCAGGTATGATGTATACCTGTATAATTATTACAAGTCAGGTATGATGTATACATGTATAATTATTACAGGTCAGGTATGATGTATACCTGTATAATTATTACAAGTCAGGTATGATGTATACATGTATAATTATTACAGGTCAGGTATGATGTATACATGTATAATTATTACAAGTCAGGTATGATGTATACATGTATAATTATTACAGGTCAGGTATGATGTATACATGTATAATTATTACAAGTCAGGTATGATGTATACATGTATAATTATTACAAGTCAGGTATGATGTATACATGTATAATTATTACAAGTCAGGTATGATGTATACATGTATAATTATTACAAGTCAGGTATGATGTATACATGTATAATTATTACAGGTCAGGTATGATGTATACATGTATAATTATTACAAGTCAGGTATGATGTATACATGTATAATTATTACAAGTCAGGTATGATGTATATATGTATAATTATTACAAGTCAGGTATGATGTATACATGTATAATTTGTTATAGGTCGGGTATGATGTATACATGTATAATTTGTTATAGGTCGGGTATGATGTATACATGTATAATTATTACAGGTCAGGTATCACCACAAGGGACAGAGAAGAGTCTTGCTGAATGACATCACCATCGTGGTTCTGGTTGGGTTCGCACTCACAACCTCTCGACTATAAGGCAAACACCGTATCCATTCACCATGTAGCTCCGATAGTTCTGCATTGTTCTGTTCTATTTCCCAGTATACCAGTGTTGTCTACAATTAAAATGAAAATTGAATTAAATTTTAGCTATGAGGGCACCGGAAGATCATTGTCACTTAAACTGATACAGCAGCTCCGTCAGCAGTCCTCCACTTACGGGGGCGTGACCTCGGACATCAAGAAAACCATTGCCATGGCTACCAAAACAGAAGGCGTGTCATCCTCGTCGGGTCGGATACTGCAGGAGATTGTGCTGAACGACTCGATTAGATACGCTGATAAGGATCCGGTTGAGAAGTGGTTGAACAGCCTACTGTGTATGGACGCAACCGATGTTCCGAGGATATCATCCGGTTGCCCTCTACCGGAAATGTGTGAACTGTATTATGTTAACCGAGATACACTGTTCTCGTACCACAAAGCTTCCGAGGCATTCTTACACAGAGTTATGGGACTTTATGTTTCATCTCATTACAAGGTAGGTGGACGTTGATGACGTTGGAGCTGGAACTGTACGTGTGTGCGTTTGTTCCACCGTATTTTATGTCCTCAGTGCATCTCCAAAGCCCGTTGTCACATAGTCATGAAACGTTAGTTGTGCATATTGTCATCTTCTGTACTGTTGAGTTATGGCCCTTTTAGGATATTAAAGAATAATAGTTTGCCTTGCTTCATCTCTAAACCACCTTGTCACAATATCATGAAACTTTGCACAAAGCGTCAGTTTGAAGTGTACAGTCAAATCTGTGTTGGTAGTCACCTGCATTAAGCAGCCAACCTGCATTAAGCAGCCAACCTGTATTAAGCATCCAGATTCCCAATATGTTGCTTTATTATTCGTGATTGTTTAGTTTAGTTCTTTCAACTCACGCGACCGCATTCCTGGAATTCATCGCTACGAGGGAGAGAGAAGAGTCAACGTGGAATTTAAATGCCTTGCCTAAGGGCACAATCATAGTGGCTCCAGTGGTACACTGATGTTAACTGTCATATTGATTAATAACTACACGATACCAGTCTACAAGGAGTTAATGAGGAACTACATGATACCAGTCTACAAGGAGTTAATGAGGAACTACATGATACCAGTCTACAAGGAGTTAATGAGTAACGACACGATACCAGTCTACAAGAAGTTAATGAGGAACTACACAATACCAGTCTACAAGGAGTTAATGAGTAACTACAAGATACCAGTCTACAAGGAGTTAATGAGTAACTACATGATACCAGTCTACAGGAAGTTAATGAGGAACTACACAATACCAGTCTACAAGGAGTTAATGAGGAACTACATGATACCAGTCTACAAGGAGTTAATGAGTAACGACACGATACCAGTCTACAATGAGTTAATGAGGAACTACATGATACCAGTCTACAAGGAGTTAATGAGTAACGACATGATACCAGTCTACAAGGAGTTAATGAGTAATGACATGATACCAGTCTACAAGGAGTTAATGAGTAACGACATGATACCAGTCTACAAGGAGTTAATGAGTAACGACATGATACCAGTCTACAAGAAGTTAATGAGTAACGACACGATACCAGTCTACAAGAAGTTAATGAGTAACTACACAATACCAGTCTACAAGAGGTTAATGAGTAACTACACGATACCAGTCTACAAGAGGTTAATCAGTAACTACACGATACCAGCCTACAAGAGGTTAATCAGTAACTACACGATACCAGCCTACAAGAGGTTAATCAGTAACTACACAATACCAGCCTACAAGAGGTTAATCAGTAACTACAAGAAACCAGCCTACAAGAGGTTAATCAGTAACTACACGATACCAGCCTACAAGAGGTTAATCAGTAACTACACGATACCAGCCTACAAGAGGTTAATCAGTAACTACACAATACCAGCCTACAAGAGGTTAATCAGTAACTACACGATACCAGTCTACATAAAATGGATAAGTAACTACACGATACCAGTCTACATGAAATTGATAAGTAACTACACGATGCCAGTCTACAAGAGGTTAATATGTAACTACACAATACCAGTCTACAAGAAGTTCATCAGTAACTACACAATACCAGTCTACAAGAAGTTCATCATTAACTACACAATACCAGTCTACAAGAAGTTCATCAGTAACTACATAATACCAGTCTACAAGAACTTAATAAGTAACTACACAATACCAGTCTACAAGAAGTTCATCAGTAAGGCCTAAATTAAAATATTGTTTGTTTGATCTTTACCTACCCAACATTTCAGACATGGGTAGGTAGGTAGGTAAATTATTTTATTTTATCCGAGATTAAAAAATAACTTTTTAATGATTTTTAGCAGACTCGTATATAACACCTTTATTTGGTGATACGTTTTGCAGGAGAAGAATGTGCATATAAGCATCTGATCTTTTTTCTATTAATAAATTCTGTACAATTTATATTGCAATATTAAAATACTGTTAAACTATTGCTGTTATGTATAAAAGATGTTATTATAACAATTGAGAGGTCCTTAATACACATACAAATGTGTATGATAATGCTCAAGCGTGAGCCCTGTAAAAATATCCCTTAAACAATCAGAAATGAAACGAATTTTAAACCTTCATCAAATTGTTGAACTATGCTGATTTGTTCATTCATGTCCTGGTGAAAAACATTACTCGCGTTTGCCGACTTTGAGATGTTGACAGTCACCGTGTCAGTGTTAATTGGTTTGTCTGCCAGTACATCCAACAAGACAGCTTTCCATGTGATTGTGCTAGAGAACTTTCGAATATTGTTTGAAATAAGCGTACATATGCCATGTTCTTCTGTTCGCGTGACGGAAACGCACACAATTATGCTGTCATTTTCCGATCACAAACTGTGCTATACAGACGCTTATTAAACGCATAGTCGCCAGTTCACACAAAAGCGTTCCGATGATTCGGATATCGTAAATGGTTCCAATTGGCGAAAAAGAACCGAAATGGGCGAAAAAAAGAACCGAATTGACAAATATGGAACGCAAAGGAAAATAAAAAAAATTATTATTTTGAAATTGGAATAAAAACTTTTGAGTCGGCGGGAAAATACTGAGGCGGGCGGTAAAGATCAAACAAACACTATTTTAATTTAGGCCTAACTACACAATACCAGTCTACAAGAAGTTCATCAGTAACTACACAACACCAGTCTACAAGAAGTTCATCAGTAACTACACGATACTAGTCTACAAGAACTTAATAAGTAACTACACAATACCAGTTTACATGAAATTGATAAGTAACTACACGATGCCAGTCTACAAGAAATTGATAAGGAACTACACGATGCCAGTCTACAAGAAATTGATAAGGAACTACACGATGCCAGTCTACAAGAAATTGGTAAGGAACTACACGATGCCAGTCTACAAGAAATTGATAAGAAACTACACGATACCAGTCTACAAGAAATTGATAAGGAACTAAACGATATATTTCAATATATTTGTATTGTAGAATACACCAAATGACCTTCAACTTTTATCGGATGCCCCTGCACACCATATATTTGTGTTGCTGGGACCCGTGGACCCTGATCAGTCATCACTACCAGAAGTCCTTTGTGTCTTACAGGTAAGTTAGTTAGCTATGTATAAAATCATGAGAAGAAGATTTAGAGGAACACCTTTTTATCTCTGGCAGTAATTGAGAGGGATATAGATTTGGCATTGTCCATCCGTCCGTACCGATTGCGAAGCAACTTTAAATTAATCACTCTCGTTGGTGTGGATGAAAGCGTAAATGTGGTCATGTCAATATGTAGATGTTGAACCATCTATGAATTCATCAACTTGGCTCATTTCTTCTACATTTGGCATACAGTATGTTAGACCCACAGGCAAACATAACAGAGCAGTATAATGGTTTTTTTATATTCAATGTTTTAATTCTGTCTGTGGTTAGACCTACTCATGATCTGTTACGTCTGCCTGTGGTTAGACCTACTCATGATCTGTTACGTCTGCCTGTGGTTAGACCTACTCATGATCTGTTATGTCTGCCTGTGGTTAGACCTACTCATGATCTGTTACGTCTGCCTGTGGTTAGACCTACACATGATCTGTTATGTCTGCCTGTGGTTAGACCTACTCATGATCTGTTATGTCTGCCTGTGGTTAGACCTACTCATGATCTGTTATGTCTGCCTGTGGTTAGACCTACTCATGATATGTTACGTCTGACTGTGGTTAGACCTACTTGTGATCTGTTACGTCTGCCTGTGGTTAGACCTACTCGTGATCTGTTATGTCTGCCTGTGGTTAGATATACTCATGATCTGTTACGTCTGCCTGTGGTTAGATATACTCATGATCTGTTATGTCTGCCTGTGGTTAAACCTACTCATGATCTGTTATGTCTGCCTGTGGTTAGACCTACTCATGATCTGTTACGTCTGCCTGTGGTTAGACCTCCCCATGTTCTGTTACGTCTGCCTGTGGTTAGACCTACTCATGATCTGTTACGTCTGCCTGTGGTTAGATATACTCATGATCTGTTACGTCTGCTTGTGGTTAGACCTACTCATGATCTGTTACGTCTGCCTGTGGTTAGATATACTCATGATCTGTTACGTCTGCCTGTGGTTAGACCTCCCCGTGATCTGTTACGGCTGCCTGTGGTTAGACCTACTCATGATCTGTTACGTCTGCCTGTGGTTAGACCTACTCATGATCTGTTACGTCTGCCTGTGGTTAGACCTCCCCGTGATCTGTTACGTCTGCCTGTGGTTAGACCTCCCCGTGATCTGTTACATCTGCCTGTGGTTAGACCTCCCCGTGATCTGTTACGTCTGCCTGTGGTTAGACCTCCCCATGTTCTGTTACGTCTGCCTGTGGTTAGACCTCCCCGTGATCTGTTACGTCTGCCTGTGGTTAGACCTCCCCGTGATCTGTTACGTCTGCCTGTGGTTAGACCTCCCCATGTTCTGTTACGTCTGCCTGTGGTTAGACCTCCCCATGATCTGTTATGTCTGCCTGTGGTTAGATCTACTCATGATCTGTTACGTCTGCCTGTGGTTAGACCTACTCGTGATCTGTTATGTCTGCCTGTGGTTAGACCTACTCGCGATCTGTTACGTCTGCCTGTTGTTAGATCTACTCATGATCTGTTCATTTGTTGTACAGTATATTAGATGTAACTTATGTTTTATAGTTTATATAAATTTGTTTTAGCTCGATTGCGATACAAGTTCTTACAACTTATATTAATCGCTCTCGAGACCTCATTCCTGATGTAATCCTATATAAATTTGTTTTAGCTCGATTGCGAAACAAGTTCTTACAACTTATATTAATCGCTCTCGAGACCTCATTCCTGATGTAATCCTATATAAATTTGTTTTAGCTCGATTGCGAAACAAGTTCTTACAACTTATATTAATCGCTCTCGAGACTTCATTCCTGATGTAATCCTATATAAATTTGTTTTAGCTCGATTGCGAAACAAGTTCTTACAACTTATATTAATCGCTCTCGAGACCTCAATCCTGATGTAATCCATCGCCATGAGGGAGAGAGAAGAGGCAATGCCTTGCCTAAGGGCACAATCGTAACGGCTGCAGCGTAGGCTCGAACTCGGGTCTTTTGCACCTGAAGCGAACGCGCTAGCACTGTGCTATTACGACTTCCACAATATGTTTTATTGTGATGAACATGTTATATTTTACTGCTAAATAAAATCTATTGAAATGAATTGCTATTTCTCGCCTTATGTTAGGTGTGTCTGGAAGGTGAGATATCCAAGTCGTCTATAATGAACAGTCTATCACGCGGTAAACGTGCATCCGGGGACCTCATTCCGTGGACTGTGTCTCAGCAGGTAAGCATAGACTCGTTCTATATATTATGTTACAGTGGGAGTTAGTCCGGTCTGCTGGGCTCAAGGAAGATCCAAATGTTTGGAAGAAGTGAGAAAGCACATGATTGCGTCATCTAATGGTATTATTTCATAAATTTCAACATAATAGTGTTAAAATACACAATATGACTATTAAATAAAATATTTGAATAGAAGGAGTGCTTTACAATGGCCAGTGTATCTTACTGGACAATATTTGAATAGAAGGAGTGCTTTACAATGGCCAGTGTTATCTTACTGGACAATAGTTTGTCTGAAAATTGTAAACAAAAACAAAACATTTTTTTATGAAGAAGTGGTGCCCCCAGAGGGCGAAGTCAGGGTTTCAGGGGCGACTGAGCCATGGTCTGCTGTCCAATTATTATTGTTCACATCATGGCTTAAAGCAACATATCATCGCTAAAAGGAAAAAATGCATATTTTCAACTTTTCACGTGTAAATAGTACTGCCCATTCTTTCGCAAATAAGTTGAGTAAAAAATAGTCATCAGTAAATGAGGTATATGCGATTTACAAACTCGCAAAGTGAAAGTAAGAGTTACCGTGACAGTTAACACAGCCCTGAAGGGACATTTGCTTCTTACTCCATCCAGTGGAGGTAATCCATCCAGTGGAGGTAATCCATGCAGTGGAGGTAATCCATCCATTCAGTGGAGGTAATCCATCCATTCAGTGGAGGTAATCCATTCAGTGGAGGTAATCCATGCAGTGGAGGTAATCCATCCATTCAGTGGAGGTAATCCATCCATCCAGTGGAGGTAATCCATTCAGTGGAGGTAATCCATGCAGTGGAGGTAATCCATCCATTCAGTGGAGGTAATCCATCCATCCAGTGGAGGTAATCCATCCATTCAGTGGAGGTAATCCATCCATTCAGTGGAGGTAATCCATCCATTCAGTGGAGGTAATCCATTCAGTGAAGGTAATCCATTCATCCAGTGGAGGTAATCCATCCATTCAGTGGAGGTAATCCATCCAGTGGAGGTAATCCATCCATTCAGTGGAGGTAATCCATCCAGTGGAGGTAATCCATCCATTCAGTGGAGGTAATCCATCCATCCAGTGGAGGTAATCCATCCATTCAGTGGAGGTAATCCATCCATTCAGTGGAGGTAATCCATCCATCCAGTGGAGGTAATCCATTCATCCAGTGGAGGTAATCCATCCATCCAGTGGAGGTAATCCATTCAGTGGAGGTAATCCATCCATCCAGTGGAGGTAATCCATCCATTCAGTGGAGGTAATCCATCCATTCAGTGGAGGTAATCCATTCATTCAGTGGAGGTAATCCATCCATTCAGTGGAGGTAATCCATCCATTCAGTGGAGGTAATCCATCCATTCAGTGGAGGTAATCCATCCATTCAGTGGAGGTAATCCATCCATTCAGTGGAGGTAATCCATCCATCCATTCAGTGGAGGTAATCCATCCATCCATTCAGTGGAGGTAATCCATCCATTCAGTGGAGGTAATCCATCCATCCAGTGGAGGTAATCCATCCATTCAGTGGAGGTAATCCATCCATCCAGTGGAGGTAATCCATCCAGTGGAGGTAATCCATCCAGTGGAGGTAATCCATTCAGTGGAGGTAATCCATCCATCCAGTGGAGGTAATCCATTCAGTGGAGTTAATCCTTCCAGTGGAGGTAATCCATCCAGTGGAGGTAATCCATTCAGTGGAGGTCATCCATTCAGTGGAGGTCATCCATCCAGTGGGGGAGTGGAGGTAATCCATTCAGTGGAGGTAATCCATTCAGTGGAGGTAATCCATCCAGTGGAGGTAATCCATCCAGTGGAGGCAATCCATTCAGTGGAGGTAATCCATCCAGTGGAGGTAATCCATCCAGTGGAGGTAATCCATTCAGTGGAGGTAATCCATCCAGTGGAGGTAATCCATCCAGTGGAGGTAATCCATCCAGTGGAGGTAATCCATCCAGTGGAGGTAATCCATCCATCCAGTGGAGGTAATCCATCCATCCAGTGGAGGTAATCCATCCATCCAGTGGAGGTAATCCATTCAGTGGAGGTAATCCATCCAGCCAGTGGAGGTAATCCATCCATCCAGTGGAGGTAATCCATTCAGTGGAGGTAATCCATCCAGTGGAGGTAATCCATCCATTCAGTGGAGGTAATACATCCAGTGGAGGTAATCCATCCAGTGAAGGTACTCCATTCAGTGGAGGTAATACATCCAGTGGAGGTAATCCATCCAGTGAAGGTACTCCATTCAGTGGAGGTAATACATCCAGTGGAGGTAATCCATCTAGTTAAGGTACTCCATTCAGTGGAGGTAATACATTCAGTGAAGGTAATCCATTCAGTGAAGGTTATCCATTCAGTGGAGGTAATCCATTCATCCAGTGGAGGTAATCCATCCAGTGGAGGTAATCCATTCAGTGGAGGTAATACATTCAGTGAAGGTAATCCATTCAGTGAAGGTAATCCATTCAGTGGAGGTAATCTATCCAGTGGAGGTAATCCATTCATCCAGTGGAGGTAATCCATCAAGTGGAGGAGTGGAAGTAATCCATCCAGTGGAGGTAATCCATTCAGTTGAGGTAATCCATTCAGTAGAGGTAATCCATCCAGTGGAGGTAATCCATTCAGTGGAGGTAATCCATCCAGTGGAGGTAATCCAGTCAGTGGAGGTAATCCATCCAGTAGAGGTAATCCATCCAGAGGAGGTAATCCATTCAGTGGAGTTAATCCATCCAGTGGAGGTAATCCATTCAGTGAAGGTAATCCATTCAGTGAAGGTAATCCATTCATCCAGTGGAGGTAATCCATTCAGTGGAGGAGTGGAGGTAATCCATCCAGTGGAGGTAATCCATCCAGTGGAGGTAATCCATCCAGTGGAAGTAATCCATTCAGTGGAGGTAATCCATTCAGTGAAGGTAATCCATTCATCCAGTGGAGGTAATCCATCCATCCAGTGGAGGTAATCCATCCAGTGGAGGTAATCCATTCAGTGGAGGTAATCCATTCAGTGGAGGTAATCCATCCAGTGGAGGTAATCCATTCAGTGGAGGTAATCCATCCAGTGGAGGTAATCCATTCATCTAGTGGAGGTAATCCATCCAGTGGAGGTAATCCATTCAGTGGAGGTAATACATCTAGTGGAGGTAATCCATCCAATGGAGGTACTCCATCCAGTGGAGGTAATCCATCCAGTGAAGGTAATCCATTCATCCAGTGGAGGTAATCCATCCATTCAGTGAAGGTAATCCATCCATTCAGTGGAGGTAATCCATCCATCCAGTGGAGGTAATCCATCCATCCAGTGGAGGTAATCCATTCATCCAGTGGAGGTAATCCATTCAGTGGAGGTAATCCATCCATCCAGTGGAGGTAATCCATTCATCCAGTGGAGGTAATCCATTCAGTGGAGGTAATCCATCCATCCAGTGGAGGTAATCCATCCATCCAGTGGAGGTAATCCATCCATCCAGTGGAGGTAATCCATTCAGTGGAGGTAATCCATTCCTCCAGTGGAGGTAATCCATCCATCCAGTGGAGGTAATCCATCCATCCAGTGGAGGTAATCCATCCATTCAGTGGAGGTAATCCATTCCTCCAGTGGAGGTAATCCATCCATCCAGTGGAGGTAATCCATTCATCCATCCAGTGGAGGTAATCCATCCATCCAGTGGAGGTAATCCATCCATCCAGTGGAGGTAATCCATCCATCCAGTGGAGGTAATCCATCCATCCAGTGGAGGTAATCCATCCATCCAGTGGAGGTAATCCATCCATCCAGTGGAGGTAATCCATTCATCCAGTGGAGGTAATCCATTCATTCAGTGGAGGTAATCCATCCATCCAGTGGAGGTAATCCATCCATCCAGTGGAGGTAATCCATTCATCCAGTGGAGGTAATCCATTCATTCAGTGGAGGTAATCCACCCATTCAGTGGAGGTAATCCATCCAGTGGAGGTAATCCATCCAGTGGAGGTAATCCATTCAGTGAAGGTAATCCATTCATCCAGTGGAGGTAATACATTCAGTGAAGGTAATCCATCCAGTGGAGGTAATCCATTCATCCAATGGAGGTAATCCATTCATACAGTGGAGGTAATCCATTCAGTGAAGGTAATACATTCAGTGTAGGTAATCCATCCAGTGGAGGTAATCAAATGCATAGTATGACCATTAAAGCAGCATTACATCGTAATAAAGGATGTTTTGGGTAAAATATAAATACTAATGTGTGTGTGTTTACAAAAATCAAAATAGTCGCTCAGAAACGATGAAATTCCAATAAATTTAAACCGTCGTATACGCGAATTTGTTTATCAACAGACGAAATGTAAACACGCACAGCGCGCATGCATGAAACAACAGAGGATATAGAAAACAACGTATATGTTTTGAACATGAAATACTATCTATCTATCTTCCTCAAATGTCAAAGCCCTGGCGGGGATGTAGAAATCTCCCTAAAAGACTTAGCTAACAGAGGTACGAATCAACATATCAAGTAATTTAATTAAAAAAGACAAAGTTGGACAAATGGGGACGATGCATTCCGAATGTAAACAAGTGCGGATGATGCGTTCCGGTTGTAAACAAGTGTGTGACCGATCGACTCGGAAAGTCCTACTTTCGGTTTAGAGTTTGTTTTATCGCAAAAAACATTGTTTACCAAATGAACATAAGCATACAAAGTATAATGTTAGAATGTGTAGCAGCATTGCTACCCATACGTACAAATTGAATTGTTCAAATATCCTTTATTTCATACAATGTAATGCTGCTTTAAATACAACATTTGAATAGGAGTGCTTTATAATGACAACATTTTGTATGAAAATTGTAAAAACAAAATTAAGGGAGAAGTGGGGCCCTAGAGGGTGACTATTTCACCCAGATCACCCTCTAGAATGATCCCTACGCTGATTAGATGTAGGTTAATTTACTCTGTGCAGGGGCAAAGTGTGGAGATATAATGGGAAATTTATACAAAAACTCTTTGTCATCATTGATAACACATCTTTATTTATGACATACATGCTGTGTCTCCCATTATTTTAAAACTTGTTTATATGAATTTACTATGTCAACATATACGGCGTTTGTTTATTTCTTGAAATACAACTGTGGCAAATATTGGGAGGGGGGTGGGAATAAACAACAAAACATGAATTGTTTTTTTCCCAATGATTTAAGTTTCGTTTTAGCGTATTGATATTAGTTTGCTGTGGACTAACTTGTGTGAAACTGAAACGGCTAGATCACAAACTGTAAGTGAAATCTCCAGAATATCCACTACATGCAGGATGTGCAGTCACTGACTGATGGCCGTGTAACATTATTGAAGGATTTATCGTGCTTACAGTGTTGTGTTTTCTGCAGTTTCAGGATCACGACTTCCCAAGTCTGTCGGGAGCCCGGATTGTGAGAATAGCCACTCATCCCGACTACCAAAGGGTAAGCTATGTGTGCTCATAGGGTAAGCTATGTGTGCTCATAGGGTAAGCTATGTGTGCTCAAAGGGTATGCTATGTGTGCTCATAGGGTAAGCTATGTGTGCTCATAGGGTATGCTATGTGTGCTCATAGGGTATGCTATGTGTGCTCATAGGGTATGCTATGTGTGCTCATAGGGTATGCTATGTGTGCTCAAAGGGTAAGCTGTGTGTGCTCATAGGGTATGCTATGTGTGCTCATAGGGTAAGCTATGTGTGCTCAAAGGGTATGCTATGTGTGCTCATAGGGTATGCTGTGTGTGCTCATAGGGTATGCTATGTGTGCTCAAAGGGTATGCTATGTGTGCTCATAGGGTATGCTATGTGTGCTCAAAGGGTATGCTGTGTGTGCTCATAGGGTATGCTATATGTGCTCATAAGGTAAGCTATGTGTGCTCAAAGGGTATGCTATGTGTGCTCATAGGGTATGCTGTGTGTGCTCATAGGGTATGCTATGTGTGCTCATAGGGTATGCTATGTGTGCTCAAAGGGTATGCTGTGTGTGCTCATAGGGTATGCTATGTGTGCTCAAAGGGTATGCTATGTGTGCTCAAAGGGTATGCTATGTGTGCTCATAGGGTATGCTATTTGTGCTCATTGGGTATGCTATGTGTGCTCAAAGGGTAAGCTATGTGTGCTCATAGGGTAAGCTATGTGTGCTCATAGGGTATGCTATGTGTGCTCATAGGGTATGCTATGTGTGCTCAAAGGGTATGCTGTGTGTGCTCATAGGGTATGCTATGTGTGCTCAAAGGGTAAGCTATGTGTGCTCAAAGGGTATGCTATATGTGCTCATAGGGTAAGCTATGTGTGCTCAAAGGGTATGCTATGTGTGCTCAAAGGGTAAGCTATGTGTGCTCATAGGGTAAGCTATGTGTGCTCAAAGGGTATGCTATGTGTGCTCAAAGGGTATGCTATGTGTGCTCATAGGGTATGCTATGTGTGCTCAAAGGGTAAGGTATGTGTGCTCACCAGGTTGCACATATTATTCACCTCATAATTAATCCCTGTCGCTAGAAACAGGCGTTATTGGTTTTGCCAGGGTGGTAAGCTGTGTGGTCAGCAGTGTTTTCTCCAGGATCTAAATTTTGGGGGTCATCAGTGACCCCCTTACCAAATTTTAGGGGGTCATTTTGAAATTTGTTGGGTCATTGATATTTACACTCAAAATGTTCGGGAAGGGCCATGAATAATGTAATGTTGCTAGAACTTGTGACCCGACCTGTTTGATTTTCTTCAATTTGTCATGTTTTGTATTCATATATATATATATATATATAAATATATGGAAAATGAATCGTATTATCGAGCAATAAAATATGATTAAACTAAACCAAATTGTTTTAAGTTTTATTGATGCATGTTGCTTAGAAAATGAGTGTCTACGTTAAATTCTGGACTAACTGTCCTAGCAAACAGCAACAATTTTTTGGTCACAGAAATGTCATAACTTTCATCAATAAGAATGGATATGAAGGGACTATTTAACAATTTAGTGTCAACACCATCGATCAACACGCTGGAAATAGCATCCTGCATTTCCTCTGCAGCCATGTGTGAAGTGTAGGATGCATTGGCGCCGACATTCAGTTCATCGGGAAATGTGCATCCTGCAGTCTTTGTAGATTTAGTAAAGACATATATGCTTCAAATGTGGGTAACTGTTCCTTGCCTAACCAATATACAGATCGCATTGCGCCAATTATTATAGCAGCTTCATTTTTGGCAAACAAGATTGATGCAGTTTGTTTGTGAATTTGTTTTCTGAGTGACTCGTGGATTTTGAAAAACGCCGTCAAGTGCAGTTGCTTTGGAGCAGACATGTTTTCTTGTATCGATCCGTGTTGCATACACGCTCTATGCCTATTACATGATGAAAGCGGCTGATCTTGATCGTGATCGTCTACGCGCTTTGCGCAAATTAAAACATAACCAGTTAAAAGCGTCTGTTCGGCAAACGTCGAATAAACGTTTGGGGATCATTATTGGAAAAACCGATATTAACATACGGAGCACAGGACAAATATTGTTGCGTCAAAATAAACGCACCTGTGCAATTTGCTTGCGTCAATTGACATTTTAGTGCGTCAAAAACGCAGGAAACGCACTCTGGAGAAAACACTGGTGGTCAGGGTGGTCAGCTGTGTGTGGCCAGGGTGGTAAGCTGTGTGTGGTCAGGGTGGTAAGCTGTGTGTGGTCAGGGTGGTAAGCTGTGTGTGGTCAGGGTGGTAAGCTGTGTGTGGTCAGGGTGGTAAGCTGTGTGTGGTCAGGGTGGTAAGCTGTGTGTGGCCAGGGTGGTAAGCTGTGTGTGGTCAGGGTGGTAAGCTGTGTGTGGTCAGGGTGGTAAGCTGTGTGTAAGCAGGGTGGTAAGCTGTGTGTGGTCAGGGTGGTAAGCTGTGTGTGGTCAGGGTGCTGTAAAGCTGTGTGTGGTCAGGGTGCGTAAGCTGTGTGTGGTCAGGTGGTGCTGTAGGGTGGTAAGCTGTGTGTGCAGGGTGGTAAGCTGTGTGGCCAGGGTGGTAAGCTGTGTGTGGTCAGGGTGGTAAGCTGTGTGTGGTCAGGGTGGTAAGCTGTGTGTGGTCAGGGTGGTAAGCTGTGTGTGGTCAGGGTGGTAAGCTGTGTGTGGTCAGGGTGGTAAGCTGTGTGGCCAGGGTGGTAAGCTGTGTGTGGTCAGGGTGGTAAGCTGTGTGGCCAGGGTGGTAAGCTGTGTGTGGTCAGGGTGGTAAGCTGTGTGTGGTCAGGGTGGTAAGCTGTGTGTGGTCAGGGTGGTAAGCTGTGTGGCCAGGGTGATAAGCTGTGTGTGGTCAAGGTAGTAAGCTGGGTGTGGTCAGGGTGGTAAGCTGTGTGGTCAGGGTGGTAAACTGTGTGGTCAGAGTGGTCAGCTGTGTGTAGTCAGGGTGGTAAGCTGTGTGTGTCAGGGTGGTAAGCTGTGTGTGGTCAGGGTGGTAAGCTGTGTGGTCAGGGTGGTAAGCTGTGTGGTCAGGGTGGTAAGCTGTGTGTGGTCAGGGTGGTAAGCTGTGTGGTCAGGGTGATAAGCTGTGTGTGGTCAGGGTGGTAAGCTGTGTGGCCAGGTGGTAAGCTGTGTGTGGTCAGGGTGGTAAGCTGTGTGTGGTCAGGGTGGTATTATGTGTGTGGTCAGGGTGGTAAGATGTGTGTTGTCAAGGTAGTAAGCTGTGTGTGGTCAGGGTGGTATTATGTGTGTGGTCAAGGTAGTAAGCTGTGTGTGGTCAGGGTGGTAAGCTGTGTGTGGTCAGGGTGGTATTATGTGTGTGGTCAAGGTGGTATTATGTGTGTGGTCAGGGTGGTAAGCTGTGTGTGGTCAGGGTGGTAAGCTGTGTGTGGTCAGGGTAGTAAGCTGTGTGTGGTCAGGGTGGTAAGCTATGTGTGGTCAGGGTGGTATTATGTGTGTGGTCAAGGTAGTAAGCTGTGTGTGGTCAGGGTGGTAAGCTGTGTGTGTCAGGGTGGTAAGCTGTGTGTGGTCAAGGTAGTAAGCTGTGTGTGGTCAAGGTTGTAAGCTGTGTAGTCAGGGTGGTAAGCTGTGTGTGGTCAGGGTGGTAAGCTGTGTGTAGTCAGGGTGGTCAGCTGTGTAGTCAGGGTGGTCAGCTGTGTGTGGTCAGGGTGGTCAGCTGTGTGTAGTCAGGGTGGTCAGCTGTGTGTGGTCAGGGTGGTCAGCTGTGTGTAGTCAGGGTGGTCAGGGTGGTCAGCTGTGTGTGGTCAGGGTGGTCAGCTGTGTGTAGTCAGGGTGGTCAGCTGTGTGTAGTCAGGGTGGTCAGCTGTGTAGTCAGGGTGGTCAGCTGTGTGTAGTCAGGGTGGTAAGCTGTGTGTAGTCAGAGTGGTCAGCTGTGTGTAGTCAGGGTGGTCAGCTGTGTGTAGTCAGGGTGGTCAGCTGTGTGGTCAGGGTGGTCAGCTGTGTGTAGTCAGAGTGGTCAGCTGTGTGTAGTCAGAGTGGTCAGCTGTGTGTAGTCAGAGTGGTCAGCTGTGTGTAGTCAGAGTGGTCAGCTGTGTGTAGTCAGAGTGGTCAGCTGTGTGTGGTCAGGGTGGTCAGCTGTGTGTGGTCAGGGTGGTAAGCTGTGTGTGGTCAGGGTGGTATTATGTGTGTGGTCAGGGTGGTAAGCTGTGTGTTGTCAAGGTAGTAAGCTGTGTGTGGTCATGGTGGTAAGCTGTGTGTGGTCAAGGTAGTAAGCTGTGTGTGGTCAAGGTAGTAAGCTGTGTGTGGTCAGGGTGGTATTATGTGTATGGTCAAGGTAGTAAGCTGTGTGTGGTCAGGGTGGTAAGCTGTGTGTGGTCAGGGTGGTATTATGTGTGTGGTCAAGGTGGTATTATGTGTATGGTCAGGGTGGTAAGCTGTGTGTGGTCAGGGTGGTAAGCTGTGTGTGGTCGGGGTAGTAAGCTGTGTGTGGTCAGGGTGGTAAGCTGTGTGTGGTCAGGGTGGTATTATGTGTGTGGTCAGGGTGGTATTATGTGTGTGGTCAAGGTAGTAAGCTGTGTGTGGTCAAGGTTGTAAGCTGTGTGTGGTCAGGGTGGTAAGCTGTGTGTGTCAGGGTGGTAAGCTGTGTGTGGTCAAGGTAGTAAGCTGTGTGTGGTCAAGGTAGTAAGCTGTGTAGTCAGGGTGGTAAGTTGTATGTGGTGAGGGTGGTAAGCTGTATGTGGTCAGGGTGGTAAGCTGTATGTGGTCAATGTGGTAAGCTGTATGTGGTCAGGGTGGTAAGCTGTATGTGGTCAATGTGGTAAGCTGTATGTGGTCAGGGTGGTAATCTGTATGTGGTCAATGTGGTAAGCTGTATGTGGTCAGGGTGGTAAGCTGTGTGTCGTCAGGGTGGTAAGCTGTGTGTGGTTAGGGTGGTCAGCTGTGTGTTGTCAGGGTGGTCAGCTGTGTGTGTTCAGGGTGGTAAGCTGTGTGTAATCAGGGTGGTCAGCTTGTGTCGTCAGGGTGGTTAGCTGTGTGTGGTTAGGGTGGTCAGCTGTGTGTTGTCAGGGTGGTCAGCTGTGTGTGTTCAGGGTGGTCATCTGTGTGTAGTCAGGGTGGTCAGCGAAGTGTCCACTCCTATTGACTGTATACCACCGTAACAGCTGTCCGATTAGCGCAGTTGTTAGCACTTGCTTCTCACCAATGCAACCCGGGTTAGATCCTTGGACCTGGAAGTATGTGAGATGGTACTGTGGTTGCCAGATCGGACAGGTGTGTTTTCTCCGGATACTCCGGTTTCCTCCCACACGAATGACCACATATACGCTTTCATCCGCGCCAACGAGAGTGATTAATATAAGTTGTTAGAACTTGCTTATAAAATTTAAATAAATAAATAAAGTTTAAACTAGCAGCAAGAAATTGTTCTTGTTTGAAATAGCAATGTGGCTTGCAGTAGGTCAGTGGTTCTTCCCGAGTACCCATTCAATGATGCTCAGAGGGCCACCCAGGGTCTCCACAGATAGTAGCTTGAGAGTCACCGTATGACCGTAGCTGTTGTGCAATTTTAGACCCAAACCCAAATAAATGAAATACCAATGTGGGGGGGGGGGTGTTGTGGATATATAGATGGTTTGTACAGGAAGTAGTCATGGCAGTCAGCGAGGTGTCCACCCACATTGACTATATACCACTGTAACAGCAAGCAATTGTTGTACGCGAAATAGGTCAGCCTCCGTGGTCGAGTGGTTAAGGTCGCTGACTTGTATAGCACTGTAACCTATTATCACTGATGGTCACGGGTTCAAGCCCCGCTCAGGCCGTGTTTCATTTATATGAAAAAGTTGGCAGTTTCTTACGGAGGTTGGTGCACCCAAGTACTGGTTAACCTCTGGAGCCTGCCCAGGAAAGGTGTTGTTAAGTAAACTGCCCTCCGGCGATATAGCCTGAAATGGTGTTGATGCAGGCTTAAAACCCGAAATATAACATAACATAACATAACAATGTACGCGAAATAGGCATCACTCACTGACCGTAGAAAAATGCAGAAATTAATTCTAGTGTACAAGCCAAAAAACTGGAAATGTACCAAGTTACTTGAATGCATATTGGTCCTTTCAGTTGGAATCTTTGGTTTTGACTGTTTACACGATATTGCGGTATTTTCAATGTGATTTTCTCAAAATCGAGATAATAGATTGATTACAAATTTTAAGGTAAAGTATCGAGATAATAGATTGATTACAAATTTTAAGGTAAAGTATCCATTGCATATATCTGTACCGTAGGATATCTGTCGAGATTTAATAATGCAATAATCATAAGATGAGAAAACGGTTGAAAATTGATAGCATGGTGTGCATAGGAAACAGCGATAAAAACAGAGGAAACCAATTAAGAGGATCAATCTACTTTTAGGAGTATTCAAGGGAGGTAACTATCTCATTGTAAAATTGTCCAAGCATAGTTCTTGGGGTAATGGTGTGTAGTTGTGTGGCATCCAGTTCAGTTAGAATCGAGAATACGATGTTAATTTATGTCTATTTGTTTAACTAGATTGTGAAACAAGTTAATACATCTTTTTTTTTATTAAGCGCTCTCAAGACCTCATTCCTGATGCAATTCATTGCCTTCTCGAGAAATAATAGGCAAGTTTTCGGGGTGACCCAAAAGGGGCCTCAACATAAAGTTTCATGTTTCGATGTACAACCACAAGTTCTATATACCACTGTAACAAGTTATAGCACAATAGGTCCCACTCCTTCCTATCCAGCTATGATAGCTTTGCGTGAATAAATATTGACTTAGCAGAAATATTGCGATACACGCTTAAACCATTTATGTTAATCATTGGCACGCACGAGAGAAAGTATATATGTTGTCTTCGTGACGGAGTACCCAGAGAAAACCCACCTATCCGATCTGGCGACCACCATACCATTTCACATACTTCCAGTCGGGTTGCATTGGTGAGAAGCGAGCGCGCTAACCAGACAGCCGTAAATATTGCTTTACAGTAAGTTATGACCTCGAATAAAGCAATATTAACCAATAATAATACTCATCACCCTCTCTGTGGCCTTGTGGTTAAGGCGTCCGCCTACGGAGTGGGAGGTCGAAGGTTCGAATCTCGTCAGGGGTTCGTTTTGATATGGCCGGTTGGTGAGCCGTCAGCTAGTTAAATAATGGTTACCGATTGTCTACCAGCCTGGCATACAAGCATTGAATTCGGGAAGTACTGATGTTCTTAAAAAGAGGTGTCTCATAAGTCAGAAATGGCTGGCCCTTTAAATAGGGGTAACACTATAATAAAAAAACACTACTTTATATATAATATAATGTATATATGGTTGTCATTAGATGGGGTATGGACATATTGATTTACAGTAAGTTATGACCGTGAATAAAGCAAAATTAACCAAAAATAATACTTATTACCGGTATATATAATACAATATATATATATGGTTGTCGTTAGATGGGGTATGGACGGAGGGCAATGAGCCTGCTGGAACAGTATTATGAGGGTAAGATTCAGAGCATCTCGGAGACAATGTCGGTTGATGACACGGAGGCTGACATCGTGGCGGACAAGGACGTTGGACTGCTGGAGGAGAGGGTGGTACCAAGGAAACATCTGCCCCCGCTGCTCATGAAGCTTAATGAAAGGAAAGCTGAACATCTGGATTATATTGGTGTCTCTTACGGCATGACATCTGACCTACTTAGGTACTTATGTCTGTTATATTTATAGGTATGACCTTGTCTCTTATAACATGACCTCTGACCTACTTAGGTACTTATGTCGGTTATATTTATAAGTGTGACCTTGTCTCTTACAGCATGACATCTGACCTACTTAGGTACTTCTGTCTGTTATATTTATATGATGTTTCACCTACTATGTTTAACATCTGTTATATTTTTAGATGTCTATACTTATGTTAACTTTTTGCATGCCTAATATCTTTGCAACCACTTTGTTCATTCATTTGAAGCTTCATATGTTTATTTCCCACCAATCAGATTTATATATAGGGTATATAGTTCTGTTCTGTGGTTTGTCCGCCACACACACTAATGGATGCTTATGTGGCTAGGAGAACAATTTATGTATTGTCTAGTGGTATATGGTTTGTGTATGTGGCTAGGAGAACAATAGATATATTGTCTAGTGGTATAGGGTTAGCGTTTATGTGGCTAGGAGAACAATAGATGTATTGTTTAGTGGTATAGGGTTAGTGTGTATGTGGCTAGGAGAACAATAGATATATTGTCTAGTGGTATAGGGTTAGTGTATGTGTGGCTAGGAGAACAATAGATATATTGTCTAGTGGTATAGGGTTAGTGTTTATGTGGCTAGGAGAACAATAGATATATTGTCTAGTGGTATAGGGTTAGTGTTTATGTGGCTAGGAGAACACTAGATATATTGTCTAGTGATAGAGGGTTAGTGTATGTGTGGCTAGGAGAACAATATATGTATTGTCTAGTGGTATAGGGTTAGTGTGTATGTGGCTAGGAGAACAATAGATATATTGTCTAGTGGTATAGGGTTAGTGTTTATGTGGCTAGGAGAACAATAGATGTATTGCCTAGTGGTATAGGGTTAGTGTTTGTGTGGCTAGGAGAACAATAGATATATTGTCTAGTAGTATAGGGTTAGTGTTTATGTGGCTAGGAGAACAATAGATATATTGTTTAGTGGTATAGGGTTAGTGTTCATGTGGCTAGGAGAACAATAGATGTATTGTCTAGTGGTATAGGGTTAGTGTGTATGTGGCTAGGAGAACAATAGATATATTGTCTAGTGGTATAGGGTTAGTGTTTATGTGGCTAGGAGAACAATAGATATATTGTTTAGTGGTATAGGGTTAGTGTTTGTGTGGCTAGGAGAACAATAGATGTATTGTCTAGTGGTATAGGGTTAGTGTTTATGTGGCTAGGAGAACAATATATATATTGTCTAGTGGTATAGGGTTAGTGTTTATGTGGCTAGGAGAACAATAGATATATTGTCTAGTGGTATAGGGTTAGTGTGTATGTGGCTAGGAGAATAATAGATATATTGTCTAGTGGTATAGGGTTAGTGTTTATGTGGCTAGGAGAACAATAGATATATTGTCTAGTGGTATAGGGTTAGTGTTTATGTGGCTAGGAGAACAATAGATATATTGTCTAGTGGTATAGGGTTAGTGTTTATGTGGCTAGGAGAACAATAAATATATTGTTTAGTGGTATAGGGTTAGTGTTTGTGTGGCTAGGAGAACAATAGATGTATTGTCTAGTGGTATAGCGTTAGTGTTTATGTGGTTAGGAGAACAAAAGATGTATTGTCTAGTGGTATAGGGTTAGTGTTTGTGTGGCTAGGAGAACAGTAGATATATTGTCTAGTGGTATACGGTTAGTGTTTATGTGGCTAGGAGAACAATAGATATATTGTCTAGCGGTATAGGGTTAGTGTTTATGTGGCTAGGAGAACAATACATATATTGTCTAGTGGTATAGGGTTAGTGTTTGTGTGGCTAGTACTACAATATATATATTGTCTAGTGGTATAGGGTTAGTGTTTATGTGGCTAGGAGAATAATATATATATTGTCTAGTGGTATAGGGTTAGTGTTTATGTGGCTAGGAGAACAAAGATATATTGTCTAGTGGTATAGGGTTAGCTGCTATGTGGCTAGTAGAACAATAGATATATTGTCTAGTTGTATAGGGTTAGCTGCTATGTGGCTAGTAGAACAATATATATATTGTCTAGTGGTATAGGGTTAGTGTTTGTGTGGCTAGTACTACAATAGATATATTGTCTAGTTGTATAGGGTTAGTGTTTATGTGGCTAGGAGAACAGTAGATATATTGTCTAGTGGTATACGGTTAGTGTTTATGTGGCTAGGAGAACAATAGATATATTGTCTAGTGGTATAGGGTTAGTGTTCATGTGGCTAGGAGAACAATAGATATATTGTCTAGTGGTATAGGGTTAGTGTTTGTGTGGCTAGGAGAACAATAGATATATTGTCTAGTTGTATAGGGTTAGTGTTTATGTGGCTAGGAGAACAATAGATATATTGTCTAGTGGTATAGGGTTAGTGTTTGTGTGGCTAGGAGAACAATAGATATATTGTCTAGTTGTATAGGGTTAGTGTTTATGTGGCTAGGAGAACAATAGATGTATTGTCTAGTGGTATAGGGTTAGCTGCTATGTGGCTAGTAGAACAATATATATATTGTCTAGTGGTATAGGGTTAGTGTTTGTGTGGCTAGTACTACAATAGATATATTGTCTAGTGGTATAGGGTTAGTGTTTATGTGGCTAGGAGAACACTAGATATATTGTCTAGTGGTATAGGGTTAGTGTTTATGTGGCTAGGAGAACAATAGATATATTGTCTATTGGTATATATAGGGTTAGTGTTTATGTGGCTAGGAGAACAATAGATGTATTGTCTAGTGGTATAGGGTTAGTGTTTATTGAAGGGTAAATGTCTTAGTATGTTGGGTTAAAAAAGGCTATAAATGGTTCAAATAATTGTAGCAAATGATAATTCGTTTATGTGTTTTTCTTATTTGTAGTTGAATACTCTGGGAAATATGTCAGGAAATTTCATTGGAATTGTGTTGTTACAAAATATGTCATGTAATTTCATTGGAATTGTGTCGTTACGGAATATGCCATGGAATTTCATTGGAATTGTGTAGTTACGAAATATGTCATGGAATTTCATTGGAATTGTGTAGTTATGAAATATGTCATGGAATTGTGTAGTTACGAAATATGTCATGGAATTTCATTGGAATTGTGTTAGCATAGCATATTTGACTTATTTTACCGCTAGCCTGCAAAGAGTTATATAATAGCTATAGAATAAAGTTGAGTTGTCTGTTATTATTCAATTTGTTATTGCAGATTCTGGAAGAAGTGTGGTTTTGTGCCTATATATCTGAGACAGACTGCGGTAAGTGGTGCATTGTAGATGACTAAGCTGGATTGTTAACAGTTATAGTAGAGCCCTTTAATGCATGTACTGTTATTGGGTTTAATCTACGCAGTGGGGCTAGTAAAATCTAGGGGGGCATTAGCCAAATCCCATATATATCTAGGGGGGGCATTAGCCGAATCCCATATATATCTAGGGGGGCATTAGCTGAATCCCATATATATCTAGG
>JABXNX010000027.1:494194-507895 GCA_014843695.1 Archivesica marissinica | reverse complement strand
ATATTATCTGCTACCGTCATAGATTAAGCTTACAACTGGTGTTATATTATCTGCTACTGTCAGACAGTACGCTTACAACTGGTGTTATATTATCTGCTACTGTCAGACAGTAAGCTTACAACTGGTGTTATATTATCTGCTACCGTCATAGAGTAAGCTTACAACTGGTGTTATATTATCTGCTACTGTCAGAGAGTAAGCTTACAACTGGTGTTATATTATCTGCTACTGTCAGATAGTAAGCTTACAACTGGTGTTATATTATCTGCTACCGTCATAGAATAAGCTTACAACTGGTGTTATATTATCTGCTACTGTCAGACAGTACGCTTACAACTGGTGTTATATTATCTGCTACTGTCTGACAGTAAGCTTACAACTGGTGTTATATTATCTGCTACCGTCATAGAGTAAGCTTACAACTGGTGTTATATTATCTGCTACTGTCAGATAGTCAGCTTACAACTGGTGTTATATTATCTGCTACTGTCAGACAGTAAGCTTACAACTGGTGTTATATTATCTGCTACTGTCAGATAGTAAGCTTACAACTGGTGTTATATTATCTGCTACTGTCAGATAGTCAGCTTACAACTGGTGTTATATTATCTGCTACTGTCATAGAGTAAGCTTACAACTAGTGTTATATTATCTGCTACTGTCAGAGAATAAGCTTACAACTGGTGTTATATTATCTGCTACTGTCAGACAGTACGCTTACAACTGGTGTTATATTATCTGCTACTGTCAGACAGTAAGCTTACAACTGGTGTTATATTATCTGCTACCGTCATAGAGTAAGCTTACAACTGGTGTTATATTATCTGCTACTGTCAGATAGTCAGCTTACAACTGGTGTTATATTATCTGCTACTGTCAGACAGTAAGCTTACAACTGGTGTTATATTATCTGCTACTGTCAGATAGTAAGCTTACAACTGGTGTTATATTATCTGCTACTGTCAGATAGTCAGCTTACAACTGGTGTTATATTATCTGCTACTGTCCGATAGTCAGCTTACAACTGGTGTTATATTATCTGCTACTGTCGGATAGTAAACTTACAACTGGTGTTATATTATCTGCTACTGTCAGAGAGTAAGCTTAGCTTCTAAGTGACAGGTAAACGGTAGCCACATATACTGTCGAGCTCACTGAACACGAGTCCAACAATTAATGATGTATGAAACTCTATTTTACATGTTCTTTATAACTTTCTATCAATGGCAGAATTCCATGACACTGCCGAGTCCATTCCTATGATTGTAGAGATGAAGATGCTTGTCGAGAACAAACACAAAACCAAGACAACCTTTGAATCCTCTGTAATAATGCAACGGCAAGCCAACCGGCAGATCTGATCTACCTCCTGAAAATAGAATATTCCAAATTACAAATATTAACTACCCTGCAAAAATGCATTAAAATAGAATGTTCCAAATTACAAATATTAACCACCCTGCAAAAATACATTAAAATAGAATGTTCCAAATTACAAATAGTAACCACCCTGCAAAAATACATTAAAATAGAATGTTCCAAATTACAAATATTAACCACCCTGCAAAAATACATTAAAATAGAATGTTCCAAATTAAATAAATCAACAACTGTGAAGAATAGCCTGTACAACAACCCTCCAAGTTAACAAACATTTATATTACACTCTTAAAAACATTTATATTACACTCTTACAAACATTTATATTACACTCTTACAAACATTTATATTACACTCTTACAAACATTTATATTACACTCTTACACACATTTATATTACACTCTTACAAACATTTATATTACACTCTTACAAACATTTATATTACACTCTTACAAACATTTATATTACACTCTTACGCACATTTATATTACACTCTTACGCACATTTATATTACACTCTTACGCACATTTATATTACACTCTTACGCACATTTATATTACACTCTTACAAACATTTATATTACACTCTTACAAACATTTATATTACACTCTTACACACATTTATATTACACTCTTACGCACATTTATATTACACTCTTACGCACATTTATATTACACTCTTACGCACATTTATATTACACTCTTACGCACATTTATATTACACTCTTACAAACATTTATATTACACTCTTACAAACATTTATATTACACTCTTACACACATTTATATTACACTCTTACAAACATTTATATTACACTCTTACAAACATTTATATTACACTCTTACAAACATTTATATTACACTCTTACAAACATTTATATTACACTCTTACACACATTTATATTACACTCTTACAAACATTTATATTACACTCTTACAAACATTTATATTACACTCTTACAAACATTTATATTACACTCTTACAAACATTTATATTACACTCTTACAAACATTTATATTACACTCTTACACACATTTATATTACACTCTTACGCACATTTATATTACACTCTTACACACATTTATATTACACTCTTACAAACATTTATATTACACTCTTACAAACATTTATATTACACTCTTACACACATTTATATTACACTCTTACACACATTTATATTACACTCTTACAAACATTTATATTACACTCTTACACACATTTATATTACACTCTTACAAACATTTATATTACACTCTTACAAACATTTATATTACACTCTTACACACATTTATATTACACTCTTACAAACATTTATATTACACTCTTACAAACATTTATATTACACTCTTACACACATTTATATTACACTCTTACACACATTTATATTACACTCTTACACACATTTATATTACACTCTTACAAACATTTATATTACACTCTTACAAACATTTATATTACACTCTTACAAACATTTATATTACACTCTTACAAACATTTATATTACACTCTTACACACATTTATATTACACTCTTACACACATTTATATTACACTCTTACAAACATTTATATTACACTCTTACAAACATTTATATTACACTCTTACAAACATTTATATTACACTCTTACACACATTTATATTACACTCTTACACACATTTATATTACACTCTTACACACATTTATATTACACTCTTACAAACATTTATATTACACTCTTACAAACATTTATATTACACTCTTACACACATTTATATTACACTCTTACACACATTTATATTACACTCTTACACACATTTATATTACACTCTTACAAACATTTATATTACACTCTTACAAACATTTATATTACACTCTTACACACATTTATATTACACTCTTACAAACATTTATATTACACTCTTACAAACATTTATATTACACTCTTACAAACATTTATATTACACTCTTACACACATTTATATTACACTCTTACACACATTTATATTACACTCTTACAAACATTTATATTACACTCTTACACACATTTATATTACACTCTTACAAACATTTATATTACACTCTTACAAACATTTATATTACACTCTTACAAACATTTATATTACACTCTTACACACATTTATATTACACTCTTACGCACATTTATATTACACTCTTACACACATTTATATTACACTCTTACAAACATTTATATTACACTCTTACACACATTTATATTACACTCTTACAAACATTTATATTACACTCTTACACACATTTATATTACACTCTTACACACATTTATATTACACTCTTACACACATTTATATTACACTCTTACACACATTTATATTACACTCTTACAAACATTTATATTACACTCTTACACACATTTATATTACACTCTTACACACATTTATATTACACTCTTACACACATTTATATTACACTCTTACAAACATTTATATTACACTCTTACAAACATTTATATTACACTCTTACAAACATTTATATTACACTCTTACAAACATTTATATTACACTCTTACAAACATTTATATTACACTCTTACAAACATTTATATTACACTCTTACAAACATTTATATTACACTCTTACACACATTTATATTACACTCTTACAAACATTTATATTACACTCTTACAAACATTTATATTACACTCTTACAAACATTTATATTACACTCTTACACACATTTATATTACACTCTTACAAACATTTATATTACACTCTTACGCACATTTATATTACACTCTTACACACATTTATATTACACTCTTACAAACATTTATATTACACTCTTACAAACATTTATATTACACTCTTACAAACATTTATATTACACTCTTACAAACATTTATATTACACTCTTACACACATTTATATTACACTCTTACAAACATTTATATTACACTCTTACACACATTTATATTACACTCTTACAAACATTTATATTACACTCTTACAAACATTTATATTACACTCTTACAAACATTTATATTACACTCTTACAAACATTTATATTACACTCTTACAAACATTTATATTACACTCTTACAAACATTTATATTACACTCTTACAAACATTTATATTACACTCTTACAAACATTTATATTACACTCTTACAAACATTTATATTACACTCTTACAAACATTTATATTACACTCTTACAACATTTATATTACACTCTTACACACATTTATATTACACTCTTACAAACATTTATATTACACTCTTACAAACATTTATATTACACTCTTACAAACATTTATATTACACTCTTACAAACATTTATATTACACTCTTACAAACATTTATATTACACTCTTACACACATTTATATTACACTCTTACACACATTTATATTACACTCTTACACACATTTATATTACACTCTTACAAACATTTATATTACACTCTTACAAACATTTATATTACACTCTTACAAACATTTATATTACACTCTTACAAACATTTATATTACACTCTTACAAACATTTATATTACACTCTTACACACATTTATATTACACTCTTACACACATTTATATTACACTCTTACAAACATTTATATTACACTCTTACAAACATTTATATTACACTCTTACACACATTTATATTACACTCTTACACACATTTATATTACACTCTTACAAACATTTATATTACACTCTTACACACATTTATATTACACTCTTACAAACATTTATATTACACTCTTACAAACATTTATATTACACTCTTACAAACATTTATATTACACTCTTACAAACATTTATATTACACTCTTAAACATTTATATTACACTCTTACAAACATTTTATACACTCTTACAAACATTTATATTCTCTTACAACATTTATATTACACTCTTACAAACATTTATATTACACTCTTACAAACATTTATATTACACTCTTACAACATTTATATTACACTCTTACAAACATTTATATACACTCTTACAAACATTTATATTACACTCTTACACACATTTATATTACACTCTTACACACATTTATATTACACTCTTACACACATTTATATTACACTCTTACAAACATTTATATTACACTCTTACAAACATTTGTATTACACTCTTACAACATTTATATTACACTCTTACACACATTTATATTACACTCTTACACACATTTATATTACACTCTTACACACATTTATATTACACCTTCCACATTTATATTACACTCTTACACACATTTATATTACACTCTTACAAAGATTAAGGGACCAAAAACATTCCACGAGATCAACATTTATCTACACAGAAAAAACCTTTTTTAAACCTTATTTTCCAATGACTAAGCGTAACAACTTATATTAATCACGTTCGTTGGTATATGTCACAGGAAAACGGGATATCCAGATAAATTTATGTTTATAATGCCTGTAAAACAAGGCACAGACACAGAGTAGAGTGCGACACAGAGTAGAGTGCGACACAGAGTAGTGTGACAAAGAGTAGAGTGTGACACAGAGTAGAGTGCGACACAGAGTAGTGTGACAAAGAGTAGAGTGTGACACAGAGTAGAGTGTGACACAGAGTAGAGTGTGACACAGAGTAGAGTGTGACACAGAGTAGAGTGCGACACAGAGTAGAGTGCGACACAGAGTAGAGTGTGACACAGAGTAGAGTGTGACACAGAGTAGAGTGCGACACAGAGTAGAGTGTGTCCATATATAGCAGAGATAGAAATGTTGTTTCGTTTGTTTTATGGGTTTAAAGTCACACTGACAGCTATGGTCTTATAGCGATTCTCAAGGTCATAGTGACTCTCAAGGTCATATAGCAACTCTCAAGGTCATATAGCGACTCTCAAGGTCATGTAGCGACACTCAAGGTCATATAGCAACTCTCAAGGTCATGTAGCAACTCTCAAGGTCATAGCAACTCTCAAGGTCATGTAGCGACTCTCAAGGTCATATAGCAACTCTCAAGGTCATAGCGACTCTCAAGGTCATGTAGCGACTATCAAGGTCATGTATCGACTTTCAAGGTCATGTAGCAACTCTCAAGGTCATGTAGAGACTCTCCAGCAGTATTGCAGACAATGACCCGGTTGAAACATCGACATTCCTCACATGAAGGAATTTGACTGGGCAATGGATTTGAAGTCAATGACCGTATACAACCACTCGAACACATAACAATGTTGAATACAATAAAACTGTACCAATCCAGAGCATGCCATCTGTATCTAGCTGGGTGGCCCCTGTTTCTGACACCGTTGATATGATAGGTTCCTTGTCCACCTGTAAGTTGCCTTGTCTATGGTCCCTGAAAATAGTATAATATAAGCATCATACATCTCACTTATAGACAATCTCACCTATAGACAGGTGTTCCCCACCTATAGATAGGCGTTCCCCACCTATAGACAGGCGTTCCCCACCTATAGATAGGCGTTCCCCACCTATAGACAGGCGTTTCCCACCTATAGACAGGTGTTCCCCACCTATAGACAGGTGTTCCCCACCTATAGACAGGCGTTCCCCACCAATAGACAGGTGTTCCCCACCTATAGACAGGTGTTCCCCACCTATAGACAGGCGTTCCCCACCTATAGACAGGTGTTCCCCACCTATAGACAGCCTATAGACAGGCGTTCCCCACCTATAGACAGGCGTTTCCAACCTATAGACAGGCGTTTCCCACCTATAGACAGGCGTTCCCCACCTATAAACAGGTGTTTCCCACCTATAGACAGACCTATAGACAGGCATTTCCCACATATAGACCGGCGTTTCCCACCAACAGACAGGCGTTTCCCACCTATAGATAGGCGTTTCCCACCTATAGACAGGTGTTCCCCACCTATAGACAGGCCTATAGACAGGCGTTTCCCACCTATAGACAGGTGTTTCCCACCTATAGACAGGCGTTCCCCACCTATAAACAGGTGTTTCCCACCTATAGACAGACCTATAGACAGGCATTTCCCACATATAGACCGGCGTTTCCCACCAACAGACAGGCGTTTCCCACCTATAGACAGGCGTTTCCCACCTATAGACAGGTGTTCCCCACCTATAGACAGGCCTATAGACAGGCATTTCCCCACCTAAAGACAGGTGTTCCCCACCTATAGACAGGCCTATAGACAGGCGTTTCCCACCTATAGACAGGTGTTTCCCACCTATAGACAGGCGTTCCCCACCTATAGACAGACCTATAGACAGGCATTTCCCACCTATAGACAGGCGTTTCCCACCAACAGACAGGCGTTTCCCACCTATAGATAGGCGTTTCCCACCTATAGACAGGCGTTTCCCACCTATAGACAGGCGTTCCCCACCTATAGACAGGCGTTCCCCACCTATAGACAGGCATTTCCCACCTATAGACAGGCGTTCCCCACCTATAGACAGGCCTATAGACAGGCGTTTCCCACCTATAGACAGGCATTTCCCACCTATAGACAGGCGTTCCCCACCTATAGACAGGTGTTTCCCACCTATAGACAGGCGTTTCCCACCTATAGACAGGCGTTTCCCACCTATAGACAGGTGTTCCCCACCTATAGACAGGCCTATAGACAGGCGTTCCCCACCTATAGACAGGCGTTTACCACCTATAGACAGGCGTTCCCTACCTATAAACAGGTGTTTCCCACCTATAGACAGGTGTTTACCACCTATAGACAGGTGTTTCCCACCTATAGACAGGCCTATAGACAGGCGTTCCCCACATATAGACAGGTGTTTCCCACCTATAGACAGGCGTTCCCCACCTATAAACAGGTGTTTCCCACCTATAGACAGACCTATAGACAGGCATTTCCCACCTATAGACAGGCGTTTCCCACCAACAGACAGGCGTTTCCCACCTATAGATAGGCGTTTCCCACCTATAGACAGGCGTTTCCCACCTATAGACAGGCGTTCCCGACCTATAGACAGGCATTTCCCACCTATAGACAGGCATTTCCCACCTATAGACAGGCGTTTCCCACCTATAGACAGGCGTTTCCCACCTATAGACAGGCGTTCCATACCTATAAACAGGTGTTTCCCACCTATAGACAGGTGTTTCCCACCTATAGACAGGCGTTCCCCACCTATAGACAGGCCTATAGACAGGCATTTCCCCACCTATAGACAGGTGTTTCCCACCTATAGACAGGCCTATAGACAGGCGTTCCCCACCTATAGACAGGTGTTTCCCACCTATAGACAGGCGTTCCCCACCTATAGACATACCTATAGACAGGCATTTCCCACCTATAGACAGGCGTTTCCCACCAACAGACAGGCGTTTCCCACCTATAGATAGGCGTTTCCCACCTATAGACAGGCGTTTCCCACCTATAGACAGGCGTTTCCCACCTATAGACAGGCGTTCCCCACCTATAGACAGGCATTTCCCACCTATAGACAGGCGTTCCCCACCTATAGACAGGCCTATAGACAGGCGTTTCCCACCTATAGACAGGCGTTTCCCACCTATAGACAGGCCTATAGACAGGCGTTTCCCACCTATAGACAGGCGTTTCCCACCTATAGACAGGTGTTCCCCACCTATAGACAGGCCTATAGACAGGCGTTCCCCACCTATAGACAGGCGTTTCCCACCTATAGACAGGCGTTCCCTACCTATAAACAGGTGTTTCCCACCTATAGACAGGTGTTTCCCACCTATAGACAGGCGTTCCCCACCTATAGACAGGCCTATAGACAGGCATTTCCCCACCTATAGACAGGTGTTTCCCACCTATAGACAGGCCTATAGACAGGCGTTCCCCACATATAGACAGGTGTTTCCCACCTATAGACAGGCGTTCCCCACCTATAAACAGGTGTTTCCCACCTATAGACAGACCTATAGACAGGCATTTCCCACCTATAGACAGGCGTTTCCCACCAACAGACAGGCGTTTCCCACCTATAGATAGGCGTTTCCCACCTATAGACAGGCGTTTCCCACCTATAGACAGGCGTTCCCCACCTATAGACAGGCATTTCCCACCTATAGACAGGCGTTTCCCACCTATAGACAGGCGTTTCCCACCTATAGACAGGCGTTCCCCACCTATAGACAGGCCTATAGACAGGCATTTCCCCACCTATAGACAGGTGTTTACCACCTATAGACAGGCCTATAGACAGGCGTTCCCCACCTATAGACAGGTGTTTCCCACCTATAGACAGGCGTTCCCCACCTATAGACAGGCCTATAGACAGGCATTTCCCCACCTATAGACAGGTGTTTCCCACCTATAGACAGGCCTATAGACAGGCGTTCCCCACATATAGACATGTGTTTCCCACCTATAGACAGGCGTTCCCCACCTATAAACAGGTGTTTCCCACCTATAGACAGACCTATAGACAGGCATTTCACACCTATAGACAGGCGTTTCCCACCAACAGACAGGCGTTTCCTACCTATAGATAGGCGTTTCCCACCTATAGACAGGCGTTCCCCACCTATAGACAGGCATTTCCCACCTATAGACAGGCATTTCCCACCTATAGACAGGCGTTTCCCGCCTATAGACAGGCGTTCCCTACCTATAAACAGGTGTTTCCCACCTATAGACAGGTGTTTCCCACCTATAGACAGGCGTTTCCCACCTATAGACAGGCATTCCCCACCTATAGACAGGCATTTACCACCTATAGACAGGCGTTCCCCACCTATAGACAGGCCTATAGACAGGCGTTTCCCACCTATAGACAGGCGTTCCCTACCTATAAACAGGTGTTTCCCACCTATAGACAGGTGTTCCCCACCTATAGACAGGCCTATAGACAGGCATTTCCCCACCTAAAGACAGGTGTTCCCCACCTATAGACAGGCCTATAGACAGGCATTTCCCCACCTATAGACAGGTGTTCCCCACCTATAGACAGGCCTATAGACAGGCATTTCCCCACCTAAAGACAGGTGTTCCCCACCTATAGACAGGCCTATAGACAGGCGTTTCCCACCTATAGACAGGCCTATAGACAGGCGTTTCCCACCTATAGACAGGCGTTCCCTACCTATAAACAGGTGTTTCCCACCTATAGACAGGTGTTCCCCACCTATAGACAGGCCTATAGACAGGCATTTCCCCACCTAAAGACAGGTGTTCCCCACCTATAGACAGGCCTATAGACAGGCATTTCCCCACCTATAGACAGGTGTTCCCCACCTATAGACAGGCCTATAGACAGGCATTTCCCCACCTAAAGACAGGTGTTCCCCACCTATAGACAGGCCTATAGACAGGCGTTTCCCACCTATAGACAGGTGTTTCCCACCTATAGACAGGCGTTCCCCACCTATAGACAGACCTATAGACAGGCATTTCCCACCTATAGACAGGCGTTTCCCACCAACAGACAGGCGTTTCCCACCTATAGATAGGCGTTTCCCACCTATAGACAGGCGTTTCCCACCTATAGACAGGCGTTCCCCACCTATAGACAGGCGTTCCCCACCTATAGACAGGCATTTCCCACCTATAGACAGGCGTTCCCCACCTATAGACAGGCCTATAGACAGGCGTTTCCCACCTATAGACAGGCATTTCCCACCTATAGACAGGCGTTCCCCACCTATAGACAGGTGTTTCCCACCTATAGACAGGCGTTTCCCACCTATAGACAGGCGTTTCCCACCTATAGACAGGTGTTCCCCACCTATAGACAGGCCTATAGACAGGCGTTCCCCACCTATAGACAGGTGTTTCCCACCTATAGACAGGCCTATAGACAGGCGTTCCCCACCTATAGACAGGTGTTTCCCACCTATAGACAGGCGTTCCCCACCTATAGACAGGCCTATAGACAGGCATTTCCCCACCTATAGACAGGTGTTTCCCACCTATAGACAGGCCTATAGACAGGCGTTCCCCACATATAGACATGTGTTTCCCACCTATAGACAGGCGTTCCCCACCTATAAACAGGTGTTTCCCACCTATAGACAGACCTATAGACAGGCATTTCACACCTATAGACAGGCGTTTCCCACCAACAGACAGGCGTTTCCTACCTATAGATAGGCGTTTCCCACCTATAGACAGGCGTTTCCCACCTATAGACAGGCGTTCCCCACCTATAGACAGGCATTTCCCACCTATAGACAGGCATTTCCCACCTATAGACAGGCGTTTCCCGCCTATAGACAGGCGTTCCCTACCTATAAACAGGTGTTTCCCACCAATAGACAGGTGTTTCCCACCTATAGACAGGCGTTTCCCACCTATAGACAGGCATTCCCCACCTATAGACAGGCATTTACCACCTATAGACAGGCGTTCCCCACCTATAGACAGGCCTATAGACAGGCGTTTCCCACCTATAGACAGGCGTTCCCTACCTATAAACAGGTGTTTCCCACCTATAGACAGGTGTTCCCCACCTATAGACAGGCCTATAGACAGGCATTTCCCCACCTAAAGACAGGTGTTCCCCACCTATAGACAGGCCTATAGACAGGCATTTCCCCACCTATAGACAGGTGTTCCCCACCTATAGACAGGCCTATAGACAGGCATTTCCCCACCTAAAGACAGGTGTTCCCCACCTATAGACAGGCCTATAGACAGGCGTTTCCCACCTATAGACAGGTGTTTCCCACCTATAGACAGGCGTTCCCCACCTATAGACAGACCTATAGACAGGCATTTCCCACCTATAGACAGGCGTTTCCCACCAACAGACAGGCGTTTCCCACCTATAGATAGGCGTTTCCCACCTATAGACAGGCGTTTCCCACCTATAGACAGGCGTTCCCCACCTATAGACAGGCGTTCCCCACCTATAGACAGGCATTTCCCACCTATAGACAGGCGTTCCCCACCTATAGACAGGCCTATAGACAGGCGTTTCCCACCTATAGACAGGCATTTCCCACCTATAGACAGGCGTTCCCCACCTATAGACAGGTGTTTCCCACCTATAGACAGGCGTTTCCCACCTATAGACAGGCGTTTCCCACCTATAGACAGGTGTTCCCCACCTATAGACAGGCCTATAGACAGGCGTTCCCCACCTATAGACAGGCGTTTACCACCTATAGACAGGCGTTCCCTACCTATAAACAGGTGTTTCCCACCTATAGACAGGTGTTTACCACCTATAGACAGGCGTTCCCCACCTATACACAGGCCTATAGACAGGCATTTCCCCACCTATAGACAGGTGTTTCCCACCTATAGACAGGCCTATAGACAGGCGTTCCCCACATATAGACAGGTGTTTCCCACCTATAGACAGGCGTTCCCCACCTATAAACAGGTGTTTCCCACCTATAGACAGACCTATAGACAGGCATTTCCCACCTATAGACAGGCGTTTCCCACCAACAGACAGGCGTTTCCCACCTATAGATAGGCGTTTCCCACCTATAGACAGGCGTTTCCCACCTATAGACAGGCGTTCCCGACCTATAGACAGGCATTTCCCACCTATAGACAGGCATTTCCCACCTATAGACAGGCGTTTCCCACCTATAGACAGGCGTTTCCCACCTATAGACAGGCGTTCCATACCTATAAACAGGTGTTTCCCACCTATAGACAGGTGTTTCCCACCTATAGACAGGCGTTCCCCACCTATAGACAGGCCAATAGACAGGCATTTCCCCACCTATAGACAGGTGTTCCCCACCTATAGACAGGCCTATAGACAGGCATTTCCCCACCTATAGACAGGTGTTTCCCACCTATAGACAGGCCTATAGACAGGCGTTCCCCACCTATAGACAGGTGTTTCCCACCTATAGACAGGCGTTCCCCACCTATAGACATACCTATAGACAGGCATTTCCCACCTATAGACAGGCGTTTCCCACCAACAGACAGGCGTTTCCCACCTATAGATAGGCGTTTCCCACCTATAGACAGGCGTTTCCCACCTATAGACAGGCGTTTCCCACCTATAGACAGGCGTTCCCCACCTATAGACAGGCATTTCCCACCTATAGACAGGCGTTCCCCACCTATAGACAGGCCTATAGACAGGCGTTTCCCACCTATAGACAGGCATTTCCCACCTATAGACAGGCGTTCCCCACCTATAGACAGGTGTTTCCCACCTATAGACAGGCGTTTCCCACCTATAGACAGGCGTTTCCCACCTATAGACAGGTGTTCCCCACCTATAGACAGGCCTATAGACAGGCGTTCCCCACCTATAGACAGGCGTTTCCCACCTATAGACAGGCGTTCCCTACCTATAAACAGGTGTTTCCCACCTATAGACAGGTGTTTCCCACCTATAGACAGGCGTTCCCCACCTATAGACAGGCCTATAGACAGGCATTTCCCCACCTATAGACAGGTGTTTCCCACCTATAGACAGGCCTATAGACA
>JABXNX010000027.1:351766-493194 GCA_014843695.1 Archivesica marissinica | reverse complement strand
CCACCTATAGACAGGCGTTCCCCACCTATAGACAGGCATTTCCCACCTATAGACAGGCGTTCCCCACCTATAGACAGGCCTATAGACAGGCGTTTCCCACCTATAGACAGGCGTTTCCCACCTATAGACAGGCGTTCCCCACCTATAGACAGGTGTTTCCCACCTATAGACAGGCGTTTCCCACCTATAGACAGGCGTTTCCCACCTATAGACAGGTGTTCCCCACCTATAGACAGGCCTATAGACAGGCGTTCCCCACCTATAGACAGGCGTTTCCCACCTATAGACAGGCGTTCCCTACCTATAAACAGGTGTTTCCCACCTATAGACAGGTGTTTCCCACCTATAGACAGGCGTTCCCCACCTATAGACAGGCCTATAGACAGGCATTTCCCCACCTATAGACAGGTGTTTCCCACCTATAGACAGGCCTATAGACAGGCGTTCCCCACATATAGACAGGTGTTTCCCACCTATAGACAGGCGTTCCCCACCTATAAACAGGTGTTTCCCACCTATAGACAGACCTATAGACAGGCATTTCCCACCTATAGACAGGCATTTCCCACCTATAGACAGGCGTTTCCCACCTATAGACAGGCGTTTCCCACCTATAGACAGGCGTTCCCCACCTATAAACAGGCGTTTCCCACCTATAGACAGGTGTTTCCCACCTATAGACAGGCGTTCCCCACCTATAGACAGCCTATAGACAGGCATTTCCCACCTATAGACAGGTGTTTCCCACCTATAGACAGGCCTATAGACAGGCGTTCCCCACCTATAGACAGGTGTTTCCCACCTATAGACAGGCGTTCCCCACCTATAAACAGGTGTTTCCCACCTATAGACAGACCTATAGACAGGCATTTCCCACCTATAGACAGGCGTTTCCCACCAACAGACAGGCGTTTCCCACCTATAGACAGGCGTTTCCCACCTATAGACAGGTGTTTCCCACCTATAGACAGGTGTTTCCCACCTATAGACAGGCGTTCCCCACCTATAGACAGGCCTATAGACAGGCATTTCCCCACCTATAGACAGGTGTTTCCCACCTATAGACAGGCCTATAGACAGGCGTTCCCCACCTATAGACAGGTGTTTCCCACCTATAGACAGGCGTTCCCCACCTATAAACAGGTGTTTCCCACCTATAGACAGACCTATAGACAGGCATTTCCCACCTATAGACAGGCGTTTCCCACCAACAGACAGGCGTTTCCCACCTATAGATAGGCGTTTCCCACCTATAGACAGGCGTTTCCCACCTATAGACAGGCGTTCCCGACCTATAGACAGGCATTTCCCACCTATAGACAGGCATTTCCCACCTATAGACAGGCGTTTCCCACCTATAGACAGGCGTTTCCCACCTATAGACAGGCGTTCCATACCTATAAACAGGTGTTTCCCACCTATAGACAGGTGTTTCCCACCTATAGACAGGCGTTCCCCACCTATAGACAGGCCAATAGACAGGCATTTCCCCACCTATAGACAGGTGTTCCCCACCTATAGACAGGCCTATAGACAGGCATTTCCCCACCTATAGACAGGTGTTTCCCACCTATAGACAGGCCTATAGACAGGCGTTCCCCACCTATAGACAGGTGTTTCCCACCTATAGACAGGCGTTCCCCACCTATAAACAGGTGTTTCCCACCTATAGACAGACCTATAGACAGGCATTTCCCACCTATAGACAGGCGTTTCCCACCAACAGACAGGCGTTTCCCACCTATAGATAGGCGTTTCCCACCTATAGACAGGTGTTTCCCACCTATAGACAGGTGTTTCCCACCTATAGACAGGCGTTCCCCACCTATAGACAGGCCTATAGACAGGCATTTCCCCACCTATAGACAGGTGTTTCCCACCTATAGACAGGCCTATAGACAGGCGTTCCCCACCTATAGACAGGTGTTTCCCACCTATAGACAGGCGTTCCCCACCTATAAACAGGTGTTTCCCACCTATAGACAGACCTATAGACAGGCATTTCCCACCTATAGACAGGCGTTTCCCACCAACAGACAGGCGTTTCCCACCTATAGACAGGCGTTTCCCACCTATAGACAGGCGTTTCCCACCTATAGACAGGCGTTCCCCACCTATAGACAGGCATTTCCCACCTATAGACAGGCATTTCCCACCTATAGACAGGCGTTTCCCACCTATAGACAGGCGCTCCCCACCAACAGACAGGCGTTTTACACCTATATATAGGCGTTTCCCACCTATAGACAGGCGTTTCCCACCTATAGACAGGCATTTCCCACCTATAGACAGGCGTTTCCCACATATAGACAGGCGTTTCCCACCTATAGACGGGCGTTTCCCACCTATAGACAGACCTATAGACAGGCATTTCCCACCTATAGACAGGCGTTTCCCACCTATAGACAGGCGTTTCCCACCTATAGACAGGCGTTTCCCACCTATAGACAGGCGTTTCCCACCTATAGACAGGCGTTTCCCACCTATAGACAGGCGTTTCCCACCTATAGACAGGCGTTTCCCACCTATAGACAGGCGTTCCCCACCTATAGACAGGCCTATAGACAGGCGTTTCCCACCTATAGACAGGCATTTCCCACCTATAGACAGGCGTTCCCCACCTATAGACAGGTGTTTCCCACCTATAGACAGGCGTTTCCCACCTATAGACAGGCGTTTCCCACCTATAGACAGGCGTTCCCCACCTATAGACAGGCCTATAGACAGGCGTTCCCCACCTATAGACAGGCGTTTCCCACCTATAGACAGGCGTTCCCTACCTATAAACAGGTGTTTCCCACCTATAGACAGGTGTTTCCCACCTATAGACAGGCGTTCCCCACCTATAGACAGGCCTATAGACAGGCATTTCCCCACCTATAGACAGGTGTTTCCCACCTATAGACAGGCCTATAGACAGGTGTTCCCCACCTATAGACAGGTGTTTCCCACCTATAGACAGGCGTTCCCCACCTATAAACAGGTGTTTCCCACCTATAGACAGACCTATAGACAGGCATTTCCCACCTATAGACAGGCGTTTCCCACCAACAGACAGGCGTTTCCCACCTATAGATAGGCGTTTCCCACCTATAGACAGGTGTTTCCCACCTATAGACAGGTGTTTCCCACCTATAGACAGGCGTTCCCCACCTATAGACAGGCCTATAGACAGGCATTTCCCCACCTATAGACAGGTGTTTCCCACCTATAGACAGGCCTATAGACAGGCGTTCCCCACCTATAGACAGGTGTTTCCCACCTATAGACAGGCGTTCCCCACCTATAAACAGGTGTTTCCCACCTATAGACAGACCTATAGACAGGCATTTCCCACCTATAGACAGGCGTTTCCCACCAACAGACAGGCGTTTCCCACCTATAGACAGGCGTTTCCCACCTATAGACAGGCGTTTCCCACCTATAGACAGGCGTTTCCCACCTATAGACAGGCATTTCCCACCTATAGACAGGCCTATAGACAGGCATTTCCCACCTATAGACAGGCGCTCCCCACCAACAGACAGGCGTTTTACACCATATATAGGCGTTTCCCACCTATAGACAGGCGTTTCCCACCTATAGACAGGCATTTCCCACCTATAGACAGGCGTTTCCCACATATAGACAGGCGTTTCCCACCTATAGACGGGCGTTTCCCACCTATAGACAGGTGTTTCCACCTATAGACAGGCGTTTCTCACCTATAGACAGGCATTTCCCACCAACAGACAGGCGTTTCCCACCTATGGACAGGCGTTTCCCACCTATAGACAGGCGTTTCCCACCTATAGACAGGCGTTTCCCACCTATAGACAGACGTTTCCCACCTAAGACAGGCGTTTCCCACCTATAGACAGGCGTTCCCACCTATAGACAGGCGTTCCCCACCTATAGACAGGCCTATAGACAGGCGTTTCACCTATAGACAGGCATTTCCCACCTATAGACAGGTGTTTCCCACCTATAGACAGGCGTTTCCCACCTATAGACAGGCGTTTCCCACCTATAGACAGGTGTTCCCCACCTATAGACAGGCCTATAGACAGGCGTTCCCCACCTATAGACAGGCGTTTCCCACCTATAGACAGGCGTTCCCTACCTATAAACAGGTATTTCCCACCTATAGACAGGTGTTTCCCACCTATAGACAGGCGTTCCCCACCTATAGACAGGCCTATAGACAGGTGTTTCCCACCTATAGACAGGCCTATAGACAGGCGTTCCCCACATATAGACAGGTGTTTCCCACCTATAGACAGGCGTTCCCCACCTATAAACAGGTGTTTCCCACCTATAGACAGACCTATAGACAGGCATTTCCCACCTATAGACAGGCCATTTCCCACCTATAGACAGGCGTTTCCCACCTATAGACAGGCGTTTCCCACCTATAGACAGGCGTTCCCCACCTATAAACAGGTGTTTCCCACCTATAGACAGGCGTTTCCCACCTATAGACAGGCGTTTCCCACATATAGACAGGCGTTTCCCACCTATAGACGGGCGTTTCCCACCTATAGACAGGTGTTTTCCACCTATAGACAGGCGTTTCTCACCTATAGACAGGCATTTCCCACCAACAGACAGGCGTTTCCCACCTATGGACAGGCGTTTCCCACCTATAGACAGGCGTTTCCCACCTATAGACAGGCGTTTCCCACCTATAGACAGACGTTTCCCACCTATAGACAGGCGTTTCCCACCTATAGACAGGCGTTTCCCACCTATAGACAGACGTTTCCCACCTATAGACAGGTGTTTCCCACCTATAGACAGGTGTTTCCCACCTATAGACAGGTGTTTCCCATCTATGTGACTGATCTCCCTTTAAATCTTGTTATTTATTATTTCCTTTTATGATGATTGTTAAAATTATAGATATTAGATTATTTGAATCTTTACCCTTGTTGGATATAAACGGTTAGCATTAAAGAAATTGTTAAACTTAGACATGTACATGGTGTTTACTTTTAAATGACAATCAACATCAATGTGAGTAAATTGTCACATTCCAATGACCTCATCACTTTATAGTAAATTAATACGCCATTGATGCGAGTATATATAGGCTGTAGGGTTAGGCATAATTTGTAAAGTGCATCAAAAGCGTAAGAAATGTGAGAAAATAAATCTCTCCCCTCCATAGAGTTACAGATAAGGAAATCCCATCCATAGAGTTACAGATAAGGAAATCCCCTCAATAAAGTTATAGATAAGGAAATCCCCTCCACAGAGTTGCAGATAAGGAAATCCTCTCCACAGAGTTGCAGATAAGGAAATCCCCTCCACAGAGTTGCAGATAAGGAAATCCCCCCAACAGAGTTGCAGATAAGGAAATCCCCTCCACAGAGTTGCAGATAAGGAAATCCCCTCCACAAAGTTACAGATAAGGAAATCCCCTCAACAGAGTTGCAGATAAGGAAATCCCCTCCACAGAGTTGCAGATAAGGAAATCCCCTCCACAAAGTTACAGATAAGGAAATACCCTCCACAGAGTTGCAGATAAGGAAATCCCCTCCATAGAGTTGCAGATAAGGAAATCCCCTCCACAGAGTTACAGATAAGGAAATCCCCTCCATAGAGTTATAGATAAGGAAATCCCTTCCATAGAGTTGCAGATAAAGAAATCCCCTCCATAGAGTTACAGATAAGGAAATCCCTTCCATAGAGTTGCAGTTAAGGAAATCCCCTCCAGAAAGGTACAGATAAGGAAATCCCCTCCATAGAGTTACATATAAGGAAATCCCCTCCATAGAGTTGCAGATAAGGAAATCCCCTCCATAGAGTTGTAGATAAGGAAATCCCCTTAATAGAGTTGCAGATAAGGAAATCCCCTCCATATAGTTGCAGATAAGGAAATCCCCTCCATAGAGTTGTAGATAAGGAAATCGCCTCCATAGAGTTGCAGATAAGGAAATCCCCTCCATAGAGTTGCAGATAAGGAAATCCCCTCCACAGAGTTACAGATAAGGAAATCCCCTCCATAGAGTTACAGATAAGGAAATCCCTTCCATAGAGTTGCAGATAAGGAAATCCCCTCCAGAAAGGTACAGATAAGGAAATCCCCTCCATAGAGTTACATATAAGGAAATCCCCTCCATAGAGTTGCAGATAAGGAAATCCCCTCCATAGAGTTGTAGATAAGGAAATCCCCTCCATAGAGTTGCAGATAAGGAAATCCCCTCCATATAGTTGCAGATAAGGAAATCCCCTCCAAAGAGTTGCAGATAAGGAAATCCCCTCCACAGAGTTACAGATAAGGAAATCCCCTCCATAGAGTTGCAGATAAGGAAATCCCCTCCATAGAGTTGCAGATAAGGAATTCTCCTCCATAGAGTTGCAGATAAGGAAATCGCCTCCATAGAGTTGCAGATAAGGAAATCCCCTCCATAGAGTTGCAGATAAGGAAATCCCCTCCACAGAGTTACAGATAAGGAAATCCCCTCCATAGAGTTTCAGATAAGGAAATCCCTTCCATAGAGTTGCAGATAAGGAAATCCCCTCCAGAAAGGTACAGATAAGGAAATCCCCTCCATAGAGTTACATATAAGGAAATCCCCTCCATAGAGTTGCAGATAAGGAAATCCCCTCCATAGAGTTGTAGATAAGAAAATCCCCTCCATAGAGTTGCAGATAAGGAAATCCCCTCAATATAGTTGCAGATAAGGAAATCCCCTCCATAGAGTTGTAGATAAGGAAATCCCCTCCAAAGAGTTGCAGATAAGGAAATCCCCCCCACAGAGTTACAGATAAGGAAATCCCCTCCATAGAGTTGCAGATAAGGAAATCCCCTCCATAGAGTTGCAGATAAGGAAATCCCATCCATATAGTTGCAGATAAGGAATCCCCTCCATAGAGTTGCAGATAAGGAAATCCCCTCCACAGAGTTACAGATAAGGAAATCCTCTCCATAGAGTTACAGATAAGGAATTCCCCTCCACAGAGTTGCAGATAAGGAAATCCCCTCCATAGAGTTGCAGATAAGGAATTCTCCTCCATAGAGTTGCAGATAAGGAAATCCCCTCCATAGAGTTGCAGATAAGGAAATCCCCTCCACAGAGTTGCAGATAAGGAAATCCCCTCCATAAAGTTACAGATAAGGAAATCTCCTCCATAGAGTTGCAGATAAGGAAATCCCCTCCATAAAGTTATAGATAAGGAAATCCCCTCCATAGAGTTACAGATAAGGAAATACCCTCCACAGAGTTGCAGATAAGGAAATCCCCTCCATAGTGTTCCAGATAAGAAAATCCCCTCCATAGAGTTATAGATAAGGAAATCTCCTCCACAGAGTTACAGATAAGGAAATCCCCTCCACAGAGTTACAGATAAGGAAATACCCTCCACAGAGTGGCAGATAAGGAAATCCCCTCCATAGAGTTGCAGATAAGAAAATCCCCTCCACAGAGATGCAGATAAGGAAATCCCATCCATATAGTAGCAAATAAGGAAATCTCCTCCACAGACTTGCAGATAAGGAAATCCCCTCCACAGAGTTGCAGATAAGGAAATCCCCTCCACAGAGTTACAGCTAGCACATTGTAAATAAACTCCTTAGAATATCTCAGTGTGCAGCACATTGTAAATAAACTCATTAGAATATCTCAGTGTGCAGCACATTGTAAATAAACTCCTTAGAATAATTATTCTAGAGTGAATTACAGTCTACGTATGCTCCTGAGAATATCTCAACATAGTTTTTTTTAACTTGCATGCAATGGCGATACATCTGTCATCAAGCCTTACCTTTCTGCATACACGGTATGCCATTCCCCGTCACTGATGTACACAGATGACCTTGCCCTCAACAGGTTATTTGCCGTCTGCTTGCCTAGGTTGTATCCCAGCTCCACATACCCATCACTTATCACTATGGCAATATAATCGCTGGTGGTGGATGGTCCCTGGCCTTGATAGAGCATCAGTCCACTTGTCTGATGAGTTCGAAACCGGAACTGGAACTTGTTCAACTTTTGTGCCTCTCGACTGAAGCATAACCACATTCATATACACCCTCGAGCAATAAACACTTTGTTCATCAACATAACCACATTCATATACACCCTCAAGGAATAAACACCTTGTTCATCAACATTACCACATTCATATACACCCTCAAGCAATAAACACCTTGTTCATCAACATTACCACATTCATATACACCCTCAAGCAATAAACACCTTGTTCATCAACATTACCACATTCATATACATCCTCAAGGAATAAATGCCTTGTTCATCTACATAACCACATTCATATACACCCTCAAGCAATAAACACCTTGTTCATCAACATAACCACATTCATATACATCCTCAAGCAATAAACACCTTGTTCATCAACACTCCTTGTAATATTTGCAGAACTATTTTTATATAGGGTGTAAGAACAAAGTTGGCAAGGTTGTGATGAGGCAATGGTTGTCAATCACAATAGCGGAGTGAGCTACACTCCCAATTATCTGAAGCATTTCCCGTATATGATTGGAGATTTGATTAACACAATCCGTGGCGTTGATAACTATACCACTGTAGCTCAACTGTTCAACCAAACATGAATGGAAAATAGAGCTGTAGTCCAGTGGTAACATGCTGGACTGGTAAACCAGGGGTCGCAGGTTCGATCCCCCGTCTGACCCTAATAAAATTAACAGTCTTTCAGGTGGGACGTTAAACCGATGTCTCGTGGCGGTGCTTTACACCGTGCACGTAAAAGAACCAGAGGAGACTCTGGAATGGGTCTCTGTCTGTATCATTGAACTATCCTCCAAAAATCTAAAATGACTAAACTCTTCAGGAGGCGTCGCTCATATGGGCAACTGGTAGCGACGAGAAATAAACGTATAACACACACTCAGGAAAATATATATAGGATCTTACATGAGTGTAAAGGCAACATTCCAAAACTTGTTTCATAAAATATGGATTGAAATCACCACGAGTGTAAGATCTTTTTTATCACATTACCATAAAGGAACATACATATTGGGTTTTAATAATATTTTTGTACAAAATAACGCTGCTACTTTAATTTGGCGCCAACTGTCAGCGCAGGTTGTCATGACGTCACTAAAGTATCATGACATCACTATATAATGCAGTGTTATATTTATGTCTTAAACAGCATTATAATTGCGTCGAGACTTCTTTTAAATCGTAGTTTGTATTACAATTAACGCTATGTACAAATAGAAATATGCATACTTTAAAATTTAAGTTACAAATTATAAGGCTTATTCTCTCAACCAATCAGAATCCTTCCAGGTGTTATTAAACGTGTGTACATATAAGAAATTAAGATATGGTGCTATTACACTGAATAACAAAACAAAGTTATGTGATAAGTACGTATAGATGACGTGTACATGTGATAAGTACGTATAGATGGCGTGTACATGTGATAAGTACGTATAGATGACGTGTACATGTGATAAGTACGTATAGATGACGTGTACATGTGATAAGTACGTATAGATGACGTGTACATGTGATAAGTACGTATAGATGACGTGTACATGTGATAAGTACGTATAGATGGCGTGTACATGTGATAAGTACGTATAGATGACGTGTACATGTGATAAGTACGTATAGATGGCGTGTACATGTGATAAGTACGTATAGATGACGTGTACATGTGATAAGTACGTATAGATGACGTGTACATGTGATAAGTACGTATAGATGACGTGTACATGTGATGATAAGTACGTATAGATGACGTGTACATGTGATAAGTACGTATAGATGACGTGTACATGTGATAAGTACGTATAGATGACGTGTACATGTGATAAGTACGTATAGATGACGTGTACATGTGATAAGTACGTATAGATGACGTGTACATGTGATAAGTACGTATAGATGGCGTGTACATGTGATAAGTACGTATAGATGACGTGTACATGTGATAAGTACGTATAGATGGCGTGTACATGTGATAAGTACGTATAGATGACGTGTACATGTGATAAGTACGTATAGATGACGTGTACATGTGATAAGTACGTATAGATAACTTGTACATGTGATAAGTACGTATAGATGGCGTGTACATGTGATAAGTACGTATAGATGACGTGTACATGTGATAAGTACGTATAGATGACGCGTACATGTGATAAGTATGTATAGATGACGCGTACATGTGATAAGTACGTATAGATGACGTGTACATGTGATAAGTACGTATAGATGATGTGTACATGTGATAAGTATGTATAGACGACGTGTACATGTGATAAGTACGTATAGATGACGCGTACATGTGATAAGTACGTATAGATGATGTGTACATGTGATAAGTACGTATAGATGACGTGTACATGTGATAAGTACGTATAGATGACGTGTACATGTGATAAGTACGCATAGATAAGTACGTATAGATGACGTGTACATGTGATAAGTACGTATAGATAAGTACATATAGATGACGTGTACATGTGATAAGTACATATAGATAAGTACGTATAGATGACGTGTACATGTGATAAGTACGTATAGATAAGTACGTATAGATGGCGTGTACATGTGATAAGTACGTATAGATGACGTGTACATGTGATAAGTACGCATAGACGACGTGTACATGTGATAAGTACGTATAGATGATGTGTACATGTGATACAGTATGTATAGATGACGTGTACATGTGATAAGTATGTATAGATGACGTGTACATGTGATAAGTACGTATAGATGACGTGTACATGTGATACGTATGTATAGATGACGTGTACATGTGATAAGTACGTATAGATGACGTGTACATGTGATAAGTACGTATAGATGATGTGTACATGTGATAAGTACGTATAGATGACGTGTACATGTGATAAGTACGTATAGATGGCGTGTACATGTGATAAGTACGTATAGACGATGTGTACATGTGATAAGTACGTATAGATGACGTGTACATGTGATAAGTACGTATAGACGACGTGTACATGTGATAAGTACGTATAGATAAGTACATATAGATGGCGTGTACATGTGATAAGGACGTATAGATAAGTAAGTATAGATGACGTGTACATGTGATAAGTACGTATAGACGACGTGTACATGTGATAAGTACGTATAGATAAGTACGTATAGATGATGTGTACATGTGATAAGTACGTATAGATAAGTACGTATAGATGACGTGTACATGTGATACGTACGTATAGACGACGTGTACATGTGATAAGTACGTATAGATAAGTACGTATAGATGACGTGTACATGTGATAAGTACGTATAGATAAGTACGTATAGATGACGTGTACATGTGATAAGTACGTATAGATAAGTACGTATAGATGACGTGTACATGTGATAAGTACGTATAGATAAGTATGTATAGATAAGTACGTATAGACGACGTGTACATGTGATAAGTACGTATAGATAAGTACGTATAGATGACGTGTACATGTGATAAGTACGCATAGATGACGTGTACATGTGATAAGTACGTATAGATAAGTACGTATAGATGGCTTGTACATGTGATAAGTACGTATAGATGACGTGTACATGTGATAAGTACGTATAGACGACGTGTACATGTGATAAGTACGTATAGATAAGTACATATAGATGATGTGTACATGTGATAAGTACGTATAGACGACGTGTACATGTGATAAGTACGTATAGATAAGTACGTATAGATGACGTGTACATGTGATAAGTACATATAGATGATGTGTACATGTGATAAGTACGTATAGATAAGTACGTATAGATGGCTTGTACATGTGATAAGTACGTATAGATGACGTGTACATGTGATAAGTACGTATATATAAAATAAGTTTTCATGTAACGTACACTGATATAATCTCATTATAATATTGTAGATACGTCTCTCCATCAAATCTAACTGGAAGGCTCGTCTCCAAATTTTCAGCAACTATAACAGATAAAGTAAGAATAAAATGTATAATTTCAAACTCTATTGTTTACAAACCCTCTATTGTTTACAAACCCTCTATTGTTTACAAACCCTCTATTGTTTACAAACCCTCTATTGTTTACAAACCCTCTATTGTATACAAACCCTCTATTGTTTGCAAACACTCTATTGTTTGCAAACACTCTATTGTTTACAAACCCTCTATTGTTTGCAAACACTCTATTGTTTACAAACCCTCTATTGTTTACAAACCCTCTATTGTTTACAAACCCTCTATTGTTTACAAACCATCTATTGTATACAAACCCTCTATTGTTTGCAAACACTCTATTGTTTGCAAACACTCTATTGTTTACAAACCCTCTATTGTTTGCAAACACTCTATTGTTTACAAACCCTCTATTGTTTGCAAACACTCTATTGTTTACAAACTCTATATTGTTTGCAAACACTCTATTGTTTACAAACCCTCTATTGTTTACAAACTCCTCTATTGTTTAAAAACCCTCTATTGATTGTAGACCTTCTATTGTTTACAAACCCTCTATTGTTTACAAACCCTCTATTGTTTACAAACTCCTCTATTGTTTACAAACCCTCTATTGATTACAGACCTTCTATTGTTTGCAAACCCTCTATTGTTTACAAACCCTATATTGTTTACAAACCCTCTATTGTTTACAAACTACTCTATTGTTTACAAACCCTCTATTGTTTACAAACTCCTCTATTGTTTACAAACCCTCTATTGATTGCAGACCTTCTATTGTTTGCAAACCCTCTATTGTTTACAAACCCTCTATTGTTTGCAAACCCTCTATTGTTTGCAAACCCTCTATTGTTTACAAACCCTCTATTGATTGCAGACCTTCTATTGTTTGCAAACCCTCTATTGTTTACAAACCCTCTATTGTTTACAAACTCCTCTATTGTTTACAAACCCTCTATTGATTGCAGACCTTCTATTGTTTGCAAACCCTCTATTGTTTACAAACCCTCTATTGTTTACAAACCCTCTATTGTTTACAAACCCTCTATTGTTTACAAACTCCTCTATTGTTTACAAACCCTCTATTGATTGCAGACCTTCTATTGTTTGCAAACCCTCTATTGTTTACAAACCCTCTATTGTTTACAAACCCTCTATTGTTTACAAACCCTCTATTGTTTACAAACCCTCTATTGTTTACAAACCCTCTATTGTTTACAAACCCTCTATTGTTTACAAACCCTCTATTGTTTGCAGACCTTCTATTGTTTGCAAACACTCTATTGTTTGCAAACCCTCTATTGTTTACAAACCCTCTATTGTTTACAAACCCTCTATTGTTTACAAACCCTCTATTGTTTACAAACTCCTCTATTGTTTACAAACCCTCTATTGTTTACAAACTCCTCTATTGTTTACAAACCCTCTATTGTTTACAAACCCTCTATTGATTGCAGACCTTCTATTGTTTGCAAACCCTCTATTGTTTACAAACCCTCTATTGATTGCAGACCTTCTATTGTTTGCAAACCCTCTATTGTTTACAAACCCTCTATTGTTTACAAACCCTCTATTGATTGCAGACCTTCTATTGTTTGCAAACCCTCTATTGTTTACAAACCCTCTATTGTTTACAAACCCTCTATTGATTGCAGACCTTCTATTGTTTACAAACCCTCTATTGTTTGCAAACCCTCTATTGTTTGCAGACCTTCCATTGTTTACAAACCCTCTATTGTTTGCAGACCTTCTATTGTTTGCAAACACTCTATTGATTGCAGACCCTCTATTGATTGCAGACCCTCTATTGTTTACAAACCCTCTATTGTTTGCAGACCTTCTATTGTTTGCAAACACTCTATTGATTGCAGACCTTCTATTGTTTGCAAACACTCTATTGTTTACAAACCCTCTATTGTTTGCAAACCCTCTATTGTTTGCAAATCCTCTATTGTTTGCAGACCTTCTATTGTTTGCAAACACTCTATTGATTGCAAACCCTCTATTGATTGCAGACCCTCTATTGTTTACAAACCCTATATTGTTTACAAACCCTCTATTGTTTACAAACACTCTATTGTTTACAAACCCTCTATTGTTTACAAACTCCTCTATTGTTTACAAACCCTCTATTGATTGCAGACCTTCTATTGTTTGCAAACCCTCTATTGTTTACAAACCCTCTATTGTTTACAAACCCTCTATTGTTTGCAAACCCTCTATTGTTTACAAACCCTCTATTGATTCAACCTCTATTGTTTGCAAACCCTCTATTGTTTACAAACCCTCTATTGTTTACAAACTCCTCTATTGTTTACAAACCCTCTATTGATTGCAGACCTTCTATTGTTTGCAAACCCTCTATTGTTTACAAACCCTCTATTGTTTACAAACCCTCTATTGTTTACAAACCCTCTATTGTTTACAAACCCTCTATTGTTTACAAACCCTCTATTGATTGCAGACCTTCTATTGTTTGCAAACCCTCTATTGTTTACAAACCCTCTATTGTTTACAAACCCTCTATTGTTTACAAACCCTCTATTGTTTACAAACCCTCTATTGTTACAAACCCTCTATTGTTTGCAAACCCTCTATTGTTTACAAACCCTCTATTGTTTGCAGACCTTCTATTGTTTGCAACCCTCTATTGTTTGCAAACCCTCTATTGTTTACAAACCCTCTATTGTTTACAAACCCTCTATTGTTTACAAACCCTCTATTGTTTACAAACTCCTCTATTGTTTACAAACCCTCTATTGTTTACAAACTCCTCTATTGTTTACAAACCCTCTATTGTTTACAAACCCTCTATTGATTGCAGACCTTCTATTGTTTGCAAACCCTCTATTGACAAACCCCAACAACCCACAAACCCATTTACAAACCCTCTATTGATTGCAGACCTTCTATTGTTTGCAAACCCTCTATTGTTTACAAACCCTCTATTGTTTACAAACCCTCTATTGATTGCAGACCTTCTATTGTTTGCAAACCCTCTATTGTTTACAAACCCTCTATTGTTTACAAACCCTCTATTGATTGCAGACCTTCTATTGTTTACAAACCCTCTATTGTTTGCAAACCCTCTATTGTTTGCAGACCTTCCATTGTTTACAAACCCTCTATTGTTTGCAGACCTTCTATTGTTTGCAAACACTCTATTGATTGCAGACCCTCTATTGATTGCAGACCCTCTATTGTTTACAAACCCTCTATTGTTTGCAGACCTTCTATTGTTTGCAAATCCTCTATTGTTTGCAGACCTTCTATTGTTTGCAAACACTCTATTGATTGCAAACCCTCTATTGATTGCAGACCCTCTATTGTTTACAAACCCTCTATTGTTTACAAACTCCCTCTATTGTTTACAAACCCTCTATTGTTTACAAACTCCCTCTATTGTTTACAAACCCTCTATTGTTTACAAACCCTCTATTGTAATTATTATGTATATGTGTAATTATGATGTATATGTGTAATTATGATGTATATGTGTAATTATTATGTATATGTGTAATTATGATGTATATGTGTAATTATTATGTATATGTGTAATTATTATGTATATGTGTAATTATTATGTATATTGTAATTATGATGTGTATGTGTAATTATGATGTATATGTGTAATTATGATGTATATGTGTAATTATTATGTATATGTGTAATTATGATGTATATGTGTAATTATTATGTATATGTGTAATTATGATGTATATGTGTAATTATTATGTGTAATTATTATGTATATGTGTAATTATGATGTGTATGTGTAATTATTATGTATATGTGTAATTATTATGTATATGTGTAATTATTATGTGTATGTGTAATTATTATGTATATGTGTAATTATTATGTATATGTGTAATTATTATGTATATGTGTAATTATTATGTGTAATTATTATGTATATGTGTAATTATTATGTGTAATTATTATGTATATGTGTAATTATTATGTGTAATTATTATGTATATGTGTAATTATTATGTGTAATTATTATGTATATGTGTAATTATTATGTATATGTGTAATTATTATGTATATGTGTAATTATTATGTGTAATTATTATGTATATGTGTAATTATGATGTATATGTGTAATTATGATGTATATGTGTAATTATGATGTATATGTGTAATTATTATGTATATGTGTAATTATGATGTATATGTGTAATTATTATGTATATGTGTAATTATGATGTATATGTGTAATTATGATGTATATGTGTAATTATGATGTATATGTGTAATTATGATGTATATGTGTAATTATTATGTATATGTGTAATTATGATGTATATGTGTAATTATGATGTATTTTGATCAGGAAATAAAAATCGGGAAAAAACCCCGAAAAAAAAACTATAGTAAAGTTAAACCATGATCAGTGCTATATTAAAGTTAAACCATGGTCAGCGCTATATTAAAGTTAAACCATGGTCAGCGCTATATTAAAGTTAAACCATGATCAGCGCTATAGTAAAGTTAAACCATGGTCAGCGCTATATTAAAGTTAAACCATGGTCAGTGCTATATTAAAGTTAAACCATGATCAGCACTATAGTAAAGTTAAACCATGATCAGCGCTATAGTAAAGTTAAACCATGATCAGCGCTATAGTAAAGTTAAACCTTGACCAGCGCTATAGTAAAGTTAAACCATGATCAGCGCTATAGTAAAGTTAAACCATGATCAGCGCTATAGTAAAGTTAAACCATGATCAGCGCTATATTAAAGTTAAACCATGATCAGCACTATAGTAAAGTTAAACCATGATCAGCGCTATAGTAAAGTTAAACCATGCTCAGCGCTATAGTAAAGTTAAACCATGACCAGCGCTATAGTAAAGTTAAACCATGATCAGCGCTATAGTAAAGTTAAACCATGATCAGCGCTCAATCACTGCAAACATTCGACACAACCTTTCAACAGTCTTACTACTAATTCTGTGCTAAATCTCCCGATGTAATATACCAATATTGGTTTCTACATGATATTTATACAGGAAATGATATTTTACGTCGGATATAACAAACAATAAACGTTGTTGGCATCTTCTCCACGCTTTCCATGCAGTTTTCTCGGTATATATTGTATATTTGAGATTGTATGTAAATATGGAAGACCTAGTGGTTCATATTGGTGTTGCATCATGTTACCAATAATAAATAAAGCCGTTATGTTTATAAACATGAAGCCTTACCTTTCTCACAAACCTGTCCGATGTATCGCTGTTATGTTTATAAACATGAAGCCTTACCTTTCTCACAAACCTGCCCGATGTATCGCTGTTATGTTTATAAACATGAAGCCTTACCTTTCTCACAAACCTGTCCGATGTATCGCTGTTATGTTTATAAACATGAAGCCTTACCTTTCTCACAAACCTGCCCGATGTATCGCTGTTATGTTTATAAACATGAAGCCTTACCTTTCTCACAAACCTGTCCGATGTATCGCTGTTATGTTTATAAACATGAAGCCTTACCTTTCTCACAAACCTGCCCGATGTATCGCTTTGGACATTTGCAATCAACCTTGTCCAGCTTCGGCACACAAACCCCACCATTCATGCATGGGTTCATCTGGCAAGGGGCTCCCGTGTATTGTGTCACGTGGAATATCTCGAGGGCAGAACTCCGGGGGTTTTCAACCAACTTTCCATTGATGTAGATCTACAGGAAGACGCTTGATTATTTAACCATTTACAATACAAGAAGACAATTACTCATTTTATGTTATATTATATTTATGTTATATTTTATGTTATATTATATTTATGTTATATTTTATGTTATATTATATTTATGTTATATTTATGTTATATTTTATGTTATATTATATTTATGTTATATTTCGGGTTTTACGCCTGCATCAGCACCATTTTGGGCTATATCGCCGGCGGGCAGTTTACCTAACAACACCTTTCCTGGGCAGGCTCCAGCGTTAACCAGTACTTGGGTGCACCAACCTCCGTAAGAAACTGCCAACATTTTCATATAAATGAGACACGGTCTGAGCGGGGCTCGAACCCGTGACCATCAGTGATGATAGGTTACAGTGGTATACAAGTCAGCGACCGTAACCACTCGACCACGGAGGCGGACAAATAATTACTCATTTTATCTCCACAATGCTGATAAGCAGCAACCACAATGCTGATATGCAGCAACCGCAATGCTGATATGCAGCAACCACAATGCTGATATGCAGCAACCGCAATGCTGATATGCAGCAACCACTGCTGATATGCAGCAACCACAATGCTGATATGCAGCAACCACAATGCTGATATGCAGCAATAGGCATGTCTACCCATTGTAGGCTTGTACTTGTTGCAATATATATCCGTAAGTTTGCATTATACACCAGAAATATCACCATGTCTACCCATTGTAGGCTTGTACTTGTTGGAATATATATCCTTAAGTTTGCATTATACATCAGAAATATCACCATGTCTAATGAAATGGAGTCAAAGGTGGAAAAATAAATGTCGAGATATAGTGCTTGTAACCACAGAAAACAAAATAAACTTAATTAGGAGAGCACTCGGAGATGCATCCCCCACTCTGGTAGTTGAAACAAGTACAAATGCAACCCCCCCACCCCCACTCTGTTAGTTGAAACAAGAACAAATGCAACCCCCCCCCACCCCCACTCTGGTAGTTGAAACAAGAACAAATGCAACCCCCCCCCGACTCTGGTAGTTGAAACAAGAACAAATGCAACCCCCCACCCCCACTCTGGTAGTTGAAACAAGTACAAATGCAACCCCCCACTCTGGTAGTTGAAACAAGTACAAATGCAACCCCCCACCCCCACTCTGGTAGTTGAAACAAGTACAAATGCAACCCCCCACTCTGGTAGTTGAAACAAGTACAAATGCAACCCCCCACCCCCACTCTGGTAGTTGAAACAAGAACAAATGCAACCCCCCACCCCAACTCTGGTAGTTGAAACAAGTACAAATGCAACCCCCCACTCTGGTAGTTGAAACAAGTACAAATGCAACCCCCCACCCCCACTCTGGTAGTTGAAACAAGTACAAATGCAACCCCCCACTCTGGTAGTTGAAACAAGTACAAATGCAACCCCCACCCCCACTCTGGTAGTTGAAACAAGAACAAATGCAACCCCCCACCCCAACTCTGGTAGTTGAAACAAGAACAAATGCAACCCCCCACCCCCACTCTGGTAGTTGCAACAAGAACAAATGCAACCCCCCACCCCCACTCTGGTAGTTGAAACAAGAACAAATGTTTGATTTTACATTCACATCATGGTAGAAGTCAATGGGACACTTCGCTGACAAATCGAATCAACAAACATGCTCTATATATCTACAGAGTTTCAGCAACAAACATGCTCTATATATCCACAGAGTTTCATCGACAAACATGCTCTATATATCCACAGAGTTTCATCGACAAACATGCTCTATATATCCACAGAGTTTCATCGACAAACACGCTCTATATATCCATAGAGTTTCATCGACAAACACGCTCTATATATCCACAGAGTTTCATCGACAAACACGCTCTATATATCCACAGAGTTTCATCGACAAACACGCTCTATATATCCACAGAGTTTCATCGACAAACATGCTCTATATATCCATAGAGTTTCCTCGACAAACACGCTCTATATATCCACAGAGTTTCATCAACAAACACGCTCTATATATCCACAGAGTTTCATCAACAAACATGCTCTATATATCCACAGAGTTTCATCGACAAACACGCTCTATATATCCACAGAGTTTCATCAACAAACAAGCTCTATATATCCACAGAGTTTCATCGACAAACACGCTCTATATATCCACAGAGTTTCCTCGACAAACGCGCACTATATATCCACAGAGTTTCATCAAAATCCATCAACAACCTTTCAAGTTATCCTGACCACAAATGAATGCGGCCAAAACAACAACAACAACCATGTTCCGAACAATTAATACACCAGCATCTTACCCTCTGAATAATCCCTGTGAACTTGTGTGTGATACTTGAACCAGAAGGAAGGTCAGATCTATCCTTGAAACCACCAACATACAGGCTGCCACTGAACTGCAGCTCCGTTAACGTTCCCTGAAATACAATCTAAGCTCAGATCTATCCTTGAACCCACCAACATACAGGCTGCCACTGAACTGTAGCTCCGTTAACGTTCCCTGAAATACAATGCACAGTCAGATCTATCCATGAACCCACCAACATACAGGCTGCCACTGAACTGTAGCTCCGTTAACGTTCCCTGAAATACAATCTAAGCTCAGATCTATCCTTGAACCCACCAACATACAGGCTGCCACTGAACTGTAGCTCCGTTAACGTTCCCTGAAATACAATGCAAGGTCAAATCTATCCTTGAACCCACCAACATACAGGCTGCCAGTGGGGATATATAAAACAATGGAGTTTATCAGTGAAATAGAATGTATTTTCCACTGGGGATATATAAAACAATGGAGTTTATCAGTGAAATATAATGTATTTTCCACTGGGGATATACATAACACAGTTTATTCACATTGCTTTACACTGCAGTTTGAAATATCGTCAATGAGAACGCATTCAGAAACGTCATTATGACATCATCTAAGCTCGACATTCATACGTGTGAACCATTTCTAGAACCCTAGTGGGACACCTCTCATACGAGTGAACCATTTCTAGAGCCCAAGTGGGACACCTCTCATATGTGTGAACCAATTCTAGAGCCCAAGTGGGACACCTCTCATATGAGTGAACCAATTCTAGAGCACAAGTGGGACACCTCTCATATGTGTGAATCATTTCTAGAGTACCTGAGATGTGCCGTGGTACAATGTTACCTACATAAAGGTGTGATATTGAGGGTGCTATATATTGCTATGTACCTGAGATGTGCCATGGTACAATGTTACCTACATAAAGGTGTGATATTGAGGGTGCTATATATTGCTATGTACCTGAGATGTGCCGTGGTACAATGATACCTACATACAGGTGTGATATTGAGGGTGCTATATATTGCTATGTACCTGAGATGTGCCGTGGTACAATGATACCTACATACAGGTGTGATATTGAGGGTGCTATATATTGCTATGTACCTGAGATGTGCCGTGGTACAATGTTACCTACATACAGGTGTGATATTGAGGGTGCTATATATTGCTATGTACCTGAGATGTGCCATGGTACAATGTTACCTACATACAGGTGTGATATTGAGGGTGCTATATATTGCTATGTACCTGAGATGTGCCATGACTGGGTTGTCCATCATCTATAATCAGGTCTGCCTGCTTGGTTGTTCTTTTTACAGAAACCTTGTGCCAAGTGTCCAGACTCAACCTCGTTGTGCTCCTGCAAGATATACATACACCAATGTCAACCTGTGCACTTACAACATATACACCAATGTCAATGACAACCTCTGCTCTTACAACATATACACCAATGTCAATGACAACCTTTGCACTTACAACACCTACACCAATGACAACCTCTGCTCTTACAACATATACACCAATGACAACCTCTTCACTTACAACATATACACCAATGTCAATGACAACCTCTGCACTTTTACAACATATACACCAATGACAACCTCTGCTCTTACAACATATACACCAATGACAACCTCTGCTCTTACAACATATACACCAATAACAACCTCTTCACTTACAACATATACACCAATGTCAATGACAACCTCTGCTCTTACAACATATACACCAATGTCAATGACAACCTCTGCACTTTTACAACATATACACCAATGACAACCTCTGCTCTTACAACATATACACCAAAGACAACCTCTGCTCTTACAATATATACACCAATGACAACCTCTGCTCTTACAACATATACACCAATGACAACCTCTGCACTTACAACATATACATCAATGTCAACATCTGCACTTACAACATATACACCAATGTCAACATCTGCACTTACAACATATACACCAATGACAACCTCTGCTCTTACAACATATACACCAATGTCAACATCTGCACTTACAACATATACACCAATGTCAATGACAACCTCTGCTCTTACAACATATACACCAATGTCAACCTCTGCACTTACAACATATACATCAATGACAACCTCTGCACTTACAACATATACACCAATGACAACCTCTGCACTTACAACATATACATCAATGACAACCTCTGCACTTACAACATATACACCAATGTCAATGACAACCTCTGCACTGACAACATATACACCAATGTCAATGACAACCTCTGCTCTTACAATATATACACCAATGTCAATGACAACCTCTGCATTTAAAACATATACACCAATGTCAATGACAACCTCTGCACTGACAACATATACACCAATGTCAATGACAACCTCTGCTCTTACAATATATACACCAATGTCAATGACAACCTCTGCATTTAAAACATATACACCAATGTCAATGACAACCTCTGCACTGACAACATATACACCAATGTCAATGACAACCTCTGCTCTTACAATATATACACCAATGTCAATGACAACCTCTGCATTTAAAACATATACACCAATGTCAATGACAACCTCTGCACTTACAACATATACACCAATGACAATCTCTGCACTTACAACAACATATACACCAATAACAAACTCTTCACTTACAACATATATACCAATGTCAACCTCTGCTCTTACAACATATACATACACCAATGTCAATGACAACCTCTGCTCTTACAACATATACACCAGTGTCAATGACAACCTCTGCTCTTACAACAAATACACCAATGTCAATGACAACCTCTGCACTTACAACATATACACCAATGTCAATGACAACCTCTGCACTTACAACATATACACCAATGACAACCTCTGCATTTACAACATATACACCAATGACAACCTCTGCACTTACAACATATACACCAATGACAACCTCTGCACTTACAACATATACACCAATGACAACCTCTGCACTTACAACATATACACCAATGACAACCTCTGCTCTTACAACATATACACCAATGTCAATGACAACCTCTGCTCTTACAACATATACACCAATGACAACCTCTGCACTTACAACATATACACCAAAGTCAATGACAACCTCTGCACTTACAACATATACATCAATGGCAACCTCTGCCCTTACAACATATACACCAAAGACAACCTCTGCACAACAACCCCCTTACAACATATACACCAATGTCAATGAAAACCTCTGCACTTACAACATATACACCAATTTCAATGACAACCTCTGCACGTACAACATATACACCAATGACAACCTTTGCTCTTACAACATATACACCAATGTCAATGACAACCTCTGCACTTACAACATATACACCAATGTCAATGACAACCTCTGCTCTTACAATATATACACCAATGTCAATGACAACCTCTGCACTTAAAACATATACACCAATGACAATCTCTGCACTTACAACAACATATACACCAATAACAACCTCTTCACTTACAACATATATACCAATGTCAACCTCTGCTCTTACAACATATACATACACCAATGTCAATGACAACCTCTGCACTTACAACATATACACCAGTGTCAATGACAACCTCTGCTCTTACAACAAATACACCAATGTCAATGACAACCTCTGCACTTACAACATATACACCAATGACAACCTCTGCACTTACAACATATACACCAATGTCAATGACAACCTCTGCACTTACAACATATACACCAATGTCAATGACAACCTCTGCACTTACAACATATACACCAATGTCAATGACAACATCTGCATGTACAACATATACACCAATGTCAATGACAACATCTGCACGTACAACATATACACCAATGTCAATGACAACATCTGCACGTACAACATATACACCAATGTCAATGACAACATCTGCACGTACAACATATACACCAATGTCAATGACAACATCTGCACGTACAACATATACACCAATGTCAATGACAACATCTGCACGTACAACATATACACCAATGTCAATGACAACATCTGCACGTACAACATATACACCAATGTCAATGACAACATCTGCACGTACAACATATACACCAATGTCAATGACAACATCTGCACGTACAACATATACACCAATGTCAATGACAACATCTGCACGTACAACATATACACCAATGTCAATGACAACATCTGCACGTACAACATATACACCAATGTCAATGACAACATCTGCACGTACAACATATACACCAATGTCAATGACAACATCTGCACGTACAACATATACACCAATGTCAATGACAACCTCTGCACTTACAACATATACACCAATGTCAATGACAACATCTGCACGTACAACATATACACCAATGACAACCTCTGCTCTTACAACATATACACCAATGACAACCTCTGCACTTACAACATATACACCAATGACAACCTCTGCACTTACAACATAAACACCAATGACAACCTCTGCACTTACAACATATACACCAATGACAACCTCTGCACTTACAACATATACACCAATGACAACCTCTGCACGTACAACATATACACCAATGACAACCTCTGCTCTTACAACATATACACCAATGACAACCTCTGCACTTACAACATATACACCAATGTCAATGACAACATCTGCACGTACAACATATACACCAATGTCAACCTCTGCTCTTACAACATATACACCAATGTCAATGACAACCTCTGCACTTACAACATATACACCAATGTCAATGACAACATCTGCACGTACAACATATACACCAATGACAACCTCTGCACTTACAACATATACATCAATGACAACCTCTGCTCTTACAACATATACACCAAAGACAACCTCTGCACTGACAACATATACACCAATGTCAACCTCTGCTCTTACAACATATACACCAATGTCAATGACAACCTCTGCACTTACAACATATACACCAATGACAACCTCTGCACTTACAACATATACACCAAAGTCAATGACAACCTCTGCACTTACAACATATACATCAATGGCAACCTCTGCCCTTACAACATATAAACCAAAGACAACCTCTGCACTTACAACATATACACCAATGCCAACCTCTGCTCTTACAACATATACACCAATGTCAATGAAAACCTCTGCACTTACAACATATACACCAATTTCAATGACAACCTCTGCACGTACAACATATACACCAATGACAACCTTTGCACTTACAACACCTACACCAATGACAACCTCTGCACTTACAACATATACACCAATGACAACCTCTGCACTTACAACATATACACCAATGACAACCTCTGCACTTACAACATATACACCAATGACAACCTCTGCTCTTACAACATATACACCAATGACAACCTCTGCTCTTACAACATATACACCAATGTCAATGACAACCTCTGCTCTTACAACATATACACCAATGACAACCTCTGCACTTACAACATATACACCAATGTCAATGACAACCTCTGCACTTACAACATATACATCAATGACAACCTCTGCACTTACAACATATACACCAATGTCAATGACAACCTCTGCACTTACAACATATACACCAATGTCAATGACAACCTCTGCTCTTACAACATATACACCAATGTCAATGACAACCTCTGCACTTACAACATATAAACCAATGACAACCTCTGCACTTACAACATATACACCAATGACAACCTCTGCCCTTACAACATATACACCAATGTCAACCTCTGCTCTTACAACATATACACCAATGCCAACCTCTGCCCTTACAACATATACACCAATGTCAACCTCTGCACTTACAACATATACACCAATGACAACCTCTGCCCTTACAACATATACACCAATGCCAACCCCTGCCCTTACAACATATACACCAATGACAACCACTGCTCTTACAACATATACACCAATGTCAATGACAACCTCTGCACTTACAACATATACACCAATGTCAACCTCTGCACTTACAACATATACACCAATGCCAATCTCTGCTCTTACAACATATACACCAATGACAACCTCTGCTCTTACAACATATACACCAATGTCAATGACAACCTCTGAGCTTACAACATATACACCAATGTCAATGACAACCTCTGCACTTACAACATATACACCAATAACAACCTCTTCACTTACAACATATACACCAATGTCAATGACAACCTCTGCTCTTACAACATAAACACCAATGTCAATGACAACCTCTGCACCAACAACATATACACCAATGACAACCTCTGTACTTACAACATATACACCAATGTCAATGACAACCTCTGCACCTACAACATATACACCAATGACAACCTCTGCACTTACAACATATATATCAATGACAACCTCTGCACGTACAACATATACACCAATGTCAACCTCTGCACTTACAACATATACACCAATGACAACCTCTGCACTTACAACATATACATCAATGGCAACCTCTGCCCTTACAACATATAAACCAAAGACAACCTCTGCACTTACAACATATACACCAATGCCAACCTCTGCTCTTACAACATATACACCAATGTCAATGAAAACCTCTGCACTTACAACATATACACCAATTTCAATGACAACCTCTGCACGTACAACATATACACCAATGACAACCTTTGCTCTTACAACATCTACACCAATGACAACCTCTGCACTTACAACATATACACCAATGACAACCTCTGCACTTACAACATATACACCAATGACAACCTCTGCACTTACAACATATACACCAATGACAACCTCTGCTCTTACAACATATACACCAATGTCAATGACAACCTCTGCTCTTACAAAATATACACCAATGACAACCTCTGCACTTACAACATATACACCAATGTCAATGACAACATCTGCACTTACAACATATACACCAATGTCAATGACAACCTCTGCACTTACAACATATACACCAATGTCAATGACAACCTCTGCACTTACAACATATAAACCAATGACAACCTCTGCACTTACAACATATACACCAATGACAACCTCTGCCCTTACAACATATACACCAATGTCAACCTCTGCCCTTACAACATATACACCAATGACAACCTCTGCCCTTACAACATATACACCAATGCCAACCTCTGCCCTTACAACATATACACCAATGACAACCTCTGCTCTTACAACATATACACCAATGTCAATGACAACCTCTGCACTTACAACATATACACCAATGTCAACCTCTGCACTTACAACATATACACCAATGCCAATCTCTGCTCTTACAACATATACACCAATGACAACCTCTGCTCTTACAACATATACACCAATGTCAATGAGAACCTCTGCACTTACAACATATACACCAATGACAACCTCTGCTCTTACAACATATACACCAATGACAACCTCTGCTCTTACAACATATACACCAATGTCAATGACAACCTCTGCTCTTACAATATATACACCAATGTCAATGACAACCTCTGCTCTTACAACATATACACCAATGTCAATGACAACCTCTGCACGTACAACATATACACCAATGACAACCTTTGCTCTTACAACATCTACACCAATGACAACCTCTGCACTTACAACATATACACCAATGACAACCTCTGCACTTACAACATATACACCAATGACAACCTCTGCACTTACAACATATACACCAATGACAACCTCTGCTCTTACAACATATACACCAATGTCAATGACAACCTCTGCTCTTACAAAATATACACCAATGACAACCTCTGCACTTACAACATATACACCAATGTCAATGACAACATCTGCACTTACAACATATACACCAATGTCAATGACAACCTCTGCACTTACAACATATACACCAATGTCAATGACAACCTCTGCACTTACAACATATAAACCAATGACAACCTCTGCACTTACAACATATACACCAATGACAACCTCTGCCCTTACAACATATACACCAATGTCAACCTCTGCCCTTACAACATATACACCAATGACAACCTCTGCCCTTACAACATATACACCAATGCCAACCTCTGCCCTTACAACATATACACCAATGACAACCTCTGCTCTTACAACATATACACCAATGTCAATGACAACCTCTGCACTTACAACATATACACCAATGTCAACCTCTGCACTTACAACATATACACCAATGCCAATCTCTGCTCTTACAACATATACACCAATGACAACCTCTGCTCTTACAACATATACACCAATGTCAATGAGAACCTCTGCACTTACAACATATACACCAATGACAACCTCTGCTCTTACAACATATACACCAATGACAACCTCTGCTCTTACAACATATACACCAATGTCAATGACAACCTCTGCTCTTACAATATATACACCAATGTCAATGACAACCTCTGCTCTTACAACATATACACCAATGTCAATGACAACCTCTGCTCTTACAACATATACACCAATGTCAATGACAACCTCTGCTCTTACAACATATACACCAATGTCAATGACAACCTCTGCACTTACAACATATACACCAATGTCAATGACAACCTCTGCTCTTACAACATATACACCTGTGACAAACTCTCTATATCTCTAGACAAACTCTCTATATCTCTAGACACAACCATTTCATCTCCTGTATGGCCATCTACAGTATCTTTGACTTCCAATTGGGGACCACCTGCAAACCGCGACAACTTTTTGCCATTATCCTGGGTGGTCGTTATAAACAAGTTCAATTGTACATATAATAGAGTAAGTGTCAGGGCTTTCAAACCCCCAGTAGGACCTGTCATCTGAAAAACTATCAATAATCGCCATGGCCACTTTGAACGTACCTAATAACGACTGGTGAATCTCCAAGGTCAAATCTCAATTCCACAAACAGATCGGCAATGTTCAATGATAGATAATCCCCCTGGCCTCCAAGATACTGACTAGAGTACATTAACATCCCTGAAACACAAACATGTTATAATCTCCCTGACTAGAGTACAGTAACACCCCTGAAACACAAACATGTTATAATCTCCCTGACTAGAGTACAGTAACACCCCTGAAGCACAAACATGTTATAATCTCCCTGACTAGAGTACAGTAACACCCCTGAAGCACAAACATGTTATAATCTCCCTGACTAGAGTACAGTAACACCCCTGAAACACAAACATGTTATAATCTCCCTGACTAGAGAACAGTAACACCCCTGAAACACAAACATGTTATAATCTCCCTGACTAGAGAACAGTAACACCCCTGAAACACAAACATGTTATAATCTCCCTGACTAGAGTACAGTAACCCCCCTGAAACACAAACATGTTATAATCTCCCCGACTAGAGTACAGTAACACACTGAAACACAAACATGTTATAATCTCCCCGACTAGAGTACAGTAACACCCCTGAAACACAAACATGTTATAATCTCCCAGCTAGAGTACATTAACACCCCTGAAACACAAACATGTTATAATCTCCCAGCTAGAGTACATTAACACCCCTGAAATACAAACATGTTATAATCTCCCTGACTAGAGTACAGTAACACCACTGAAACACAAACATGTTATAATCTCCCCGACTAGAGTACAGTAACACCCCTGAAACACAAACATGTTATAATCTCCCTGACAGTTATAATAACAACAATTCGTGGTCTGTTGTATCCTTGTATCAACATATTCTGTATTATATTGCCCTTATTTTGTCTGGTCACGGCTATTTCCCGGCTATACTCTATTGCACTTATTTTGTCTGGTCACGGCTATTTCCTGGCTATATTCTATTGCACTTATTTTGTCTGGTCGCGGCTATTTCCCGGCTATATTCTATTGCACTTATTTTGTCTGGTCACGGCTATTTCCCAGCTATATTCAATTGCCCTTATTTTGTCTGGTCACGGCTATTTCCCGGCTATATTCTATTGCACTTATTTTGTCTGGTCATGGCTATTTCCTGGCTATATTCTATTGTTGCACTTATTTTGTCTGGTCACGGCTATTTCCCGGCTATATTCTATTGCACTTATTTTGTCTGGTCACGGCTATTTCCTGGCTATATTCTATTGCACTTATTTTGTCTGGTCACGGCTATTTCAAGGCTATATTCTATTGCACTTATTTTGTCTGGTCACGGCTATTTCCTGGCTATATTCTATTGTTGTACTTATTTTGTCTGGTCACGGCTATTTCCCGGCTATATTCTATTGCACTTATTTTGTCTGGTTGCGGCTATTTCCCGGCTATATTCTATTGCCCTTATTTTGTCTGGTTGCGGCTATTTCCCGGCTATATTCTATTGTTGCACTTATTTTGTCTGGTCACGGCTATTTCCTGGCTATATTCTATTGTTGCACTTATTTTGTCTGGTCACGGCTATTTCCTGGCTATATTGTATTGCACTTATTTTATCTGGTCACAGCTATTTCCCGGCTATATTCTATTGCATTTATATTGTCTGGTCATGGCTATTTCCCGGCTATATTCTATTTCCCTTATTTTGTCTGGTCGTGGCTATTTTCTGGCTATATTCTATTGCACTTATTTTGTCTGGTCATGGCTATTTCCCGGCTATATTCTATTGCACTTATATTGTCTGGTCACGGCTATTTCCCGGCTATATTCTATTGCACTTATTTTGTCTGGTTGCGGCTATTTCCTGGCTATATTATATTGCCCTTATTTTGTCTGGTCACGGCTATTTCCCGGCTATATTCTATTGCACTTATTTTGTCTGGTTGCGGCTATTTCCTGGCTATATTATATTGCCCTTATTTTGTCTGGTTACGGCTATTTCCCGGCTATATTCTATTGCACTTATTTTGTCTGGTCACGGCTATTTCCCGGCTATATTCTATTGCACTTATTTTGTCTGGTCACGGCTATTTCCCGGCTATATTCTATTGCCCTGATTTTGTCTGGTCGTGGCTATTTCATGGCTATATTCTATTGCACTTATTTTGTCTGGTTGTGGCTATTTCCCGGCTATATTCTATTGTTGTACTTATTTTGTCTGGTTGCGGCTATTTCCCGGCTATATTATATTGTTGTACTTATTTTGTCTGGTTGCGGCTATTTCCCGGCTATATTATATTGTTGTATTTATTTTGTCTGGTCGTGGCTATTTCCCGGCTATATTATATTGTTGCACTTATTTTGTCTGGTCACGGCTATTTTCCGGCTTTATTATATTGTTGTACTTATATTGTCTGGTTGCGGCAATTTCCTGGCTATATTCTACTGCACTTATTTTGTCTGGTCACGGCTATTTCCTGGCTATATTCTATTGCCCTTATTTTGTCTGGTTGCGGCTATTTCCCGGCTATATTCTATTGCACTTATTTTGTCTGGTCGTGGCTTTTTCCTGGCTATATTCTATTGCACTTATTTTGTCTGGTCATGGCTATTTCCTGGCTATATTCTATTGCCCTTATTTTGTCAGGTTGCCGCTATTTCCCGGCTATATTCTATTGCACTTATATTGTCTGGTCACGGGTATTTCCTGGCTATATTCTATTTCCCTTATTTTGTCTGGTCGTGGCTATTTTCTGGCTATATTCTATTGCACTAATTTTGTCTGGTCATGGCTATTTCCCGGCTATATTCTATTGCACTTATATTATCTGGTCATGGCTATTTCCCGGCTATATTCTATTTCCCTTATTTTGTCTGGTCGTGGCTATTTTCTGGCTATATTCTATTGCACTTATTTTGTCTGGTCATGGCTATTTCCCGGCTATATTCTATTGCACTTATATTGTCAAACATGGCTATTTCCCGGCTATATTCTATTTCCCTTATTTTGTCTGGTCGTGGCTATTTTCTGGCTATATTCTATTTCCCTTATTTTGTCTGGTCGTGGCTATTTCCTGGCTATATTCTATTTCCCTTATTTTGTCTGGTCATGGCTATTTCCCGGCTATATTCTATTGCACTTATTTTGTCTGGTCACGGCTATTTCCCGGCTATATTCTATTGCCCTTATTTTGTCTGGTCACGGCTATTTCCCGGCTATATTCTATTGCCCATATATTGTCTGGTCACGGCTATTTCACGGCTATATTCTATTGCCCTTATTTTGTCTGGTCACGGCTATTTCCAGGCTATATTCTATTGCACTTATTTTGTCTGGTTGCGGCTATTTCCCGGCTATAGTCTATTGCACTTATTTTGTCTGGTCACGGCTATTTCCTGGCTATATTATATTGCCCTTATTTTGTCTGGTTACGGCTATTTCCCGGTTATAGTCTATTGCACTTATTTTGTCTGGTCACGGCTATTTCCTGGCTATATTATATTGCCCTTATTTTGTCTGGTTACGGCTATTTCCTGGCTATATTCTATTGTACTTATTTTGTCTGGTTGCAGCTATTTCCCTGCTATAGTCTATTGCCCTTATTTTGTCTGGTCGTGGCTATTTCATGGCTATATTCTATTGCACTTATTTTGTCTGGTCGTGGCTATTTCCCGGCTATATTCTATTGTTGTACTTATTTTGTCTGGTTGTGGCTATTTCCCGGCTATATTCTATTGCACTTATTTTTTCTGGTCACGGCTATTTCCTGGCTATATTCTATTGCCCTTATTTTGTCTGGTTGCGGCTATTTCCCGGCTATATTCTATTGCACTTATTTTGTCTGATCACGGCTATTTCCTGGCTATATTTTATTTCCCTTATTTTGCCTGGTCGTGGCTATTTCCTGGCTATATTCTATTGCACTTATTTTGTCTGGTCATGGCTATTTCCCGGCTATATTCTATTGCACTATTTTGTCTGGTCGTGGCTATTTCCTGGCTATATTCTATTGCACTTATTTTGTCTTGGCTATTTCCCGGCTATATTCTATTGCACTGATTTTGTCTGGTCACGGCTATTTCCTGGCTATATTCTATTGTTGTACTTATTTTGTCTGGTCACGGCTATTTCCCGGCTATATTATATTGTTGGACTTATTTTGTCTGGTCGTGGCTATTTCCCGGCTATATTATATTGTTGCACTTATTTTGTCTGGTCGTGGCTATTTCCCGGCTATATTATATTGGTGCACTTATTTTGTCTGGTCGTGGCTATTTCCCGGCTATATTATATTGTTGCACTTATTTTGTCTGGTCACGGCTATTTCCCGGCTATATTATATTGTTGCACTTATTTTGTCTGGTCACGGCTATTTCCCGGCTATATTATATTGTTGCACTTATTTTGTCTGGTCACGGCTATTTCCCGGCTATATTATATTGTTGTACTTATTTTGTCTGGTCACGGCTATTTCCCGGCTATATTCTATTGTTGCACTTATTTTATCTGGTCGTGGCTATTTCCCGGCTATATTCTATCGCACTTATTTTGTCTGGTCACGGCTATATCCCGGCTATATTCTATTGCACTTATTTTGTCTGGTCATGGCTATTTCCCGGCTATATTCTATTGCCCTTATTTTGTCTGGTTGCAGCTATTTCCCGGCTATATTCTATTGCACTTATTTTGTCTGGTCACGGCTATTTCCTGGCTATATTCTATTGCCCTTATTTTATCTGGTCACGGCTATTTCCTGGCTATATTCTATTGCACTTATTTTGTCTGGTCACGGCTATTTCCCGGCTATATTATATTGTTGCACTTATTTTGTCTGGTCACGGCTATTTCCCGGCTATATTATATTGTTGCACTTATTTTGTCTGGTCACGGCTATATCCCGGCTATATTCTATTGCCCTTATTTTATCTGGTCACGGCTATTTCCTGGCTATATTCTATTGCACTTATTTTGTCTGGTCACGGCTATTTCCCGGCTATATTATATTGTTGGACTTATTTTGTCTGGTCGTGGCTATTTCCCGGCTATATTATATTGTTGCACTTATTTTGTCTGGTCGTGGCTATTTCCCGGCTATATTATATTGGTGCACTTATTTTGTCTGGTCGTGGCTATTTCCCGGCTATATTATATTGTTGCACTTATTTTGTCTGGTCACGGCTATTTCCCGGCTATATTATATTGTTGCACTTATTTTGTCTGGTCACGGCTATTTCCCGGCTATATTATATTGTTGCACTTATTTTGTCTGGTCACGGCTATTTCCCGGCTATATTATATTGTTGTACTTATTTTGTCTGGTCACGGCTATTTCCCGGCTATATTCTATTGTTGCACTTATTTTATCTGGTCGTGGCTATTTCCCGGCTATATTCTATCGCACTTATTTTGTCTGGTCACGGCTATATCCCGGCTATATTCTATTGCACTTATTTTGTCTGGTCACGGCTATTTCCCGGCTATATTCTATTGCCCTTATTTTGTCTGGTTGCAGCTATTTCCCGGCTATATTCTATTGCACTTATTTTGTCTGGTCACGGCTATTTCCTGGCTATATTCTATTGCCCTTATTTTATCTGGTCACGGCTATTTCCTGGCTATATTCTATTGCACTTATTTTGTCTGGTCACGGCTATTTCCCGGCTATATTATATTGTTGCACTTATTTTGTCTGGTCACGGCTATTTCCCGGCTATATTATATTGTTGCACTTATTTTGTCTGGTCACGGCTATATCCCGGCTATATTCTATTGCCCTTATTTTATCTGGTCACGGCTATTTCCTGGCTATATTCTATTGCACTTATTTTGTCTGGTCACGGCTATTTCCCGGCTATATTATATTGTTGCACTTATTTTGTCTGGTCACGGCTATATCCCGGCTATATTCTATTGCCCTTATTTTATCTGGTCATGGCTATTTCCCGGCTATATTATATTGTTGCACTTATTTTGTCTGGTCACGGCTATTTCCCGGCTATATTCTATTGTTGCACTTATTTTGTCTGGTCACGGCTATTTCCCGGCTATATTCTATTGTTGCACTTATTTTGTCTGGTCACGGCTATTTCCCGGCTATATTCTATTGCACTTATTTTATCTGGTCACGGCTATTTCCCGGCTATATTCTATTGCACTTATTTTGTCTGGTCACGGCTATTTCCCGGCTATATTCTATTGCACTTATTTTGTCTGGTCACGGCTATTTCCCGGCTATATTCTATTGCTCTTATTTTGTCTGGTTGCAGCTATTTCCCGGCTATATTCTATTGCACTTATTTTGTCTGGTTGCAGCTATTTCCCGGCTATATTATATTGTTGCACTTATTTTGTCTGGTCGCGGCTATTTCCCGGCTATATTCTATTGCACTTATTTTGTCTGGTCGCGGCTATTTCCCGGCTATATTATATGTATTGTATATAAATAGTAACCACAAAACATAGTAGTAACATCAACTTCAAAACTGGAATCTGTTTACTGTGAAATATCCACAAACCAGACAACTTTCTTGGACCTCATATATTCCTTTCCTAATTCATTGTCAAAAACCCTGCTGTCCGAATACTGCACAGTTCTGTTGCAAAGTGAATGGCTGGCAATGATGTGGTACCATTTGGAAGTCTCCCCAGCAGTGTTGGATAAGTGTAGAAAAGATGGTATGCACAACTAGGCTTTGTACTCGTTATTCCGCTCAGGTTTCAGGAAAATCCGACTAAGGGTTTGAAAGATCTTGTTCAGACGAACTATTTGACAAACAGTTAAACCTGCCTTAACAAGCCAGTCAAAGGAATTACAGAATGTGGCTGCTTAGCACAAGTGGCTGCCAAATAGAGGTCAAATGTATAATAAAACAACATACTGGGAATCTGAAAACTGGCTATTTAATACAGGTTGGCTGTTTAATAGAGGTTGGTTGTTTAATACAGGGTGGATGTTTAATACAGGTTGGCTGTTTAATAGAGGTTGGCTGTTTAATAGAGGTTGGCTGCTTAATAGAGCTTGGCTGTTTAATACAGTTTGGCTGTTTAATAGAGGTTGGCTGTTTAATAGAGGTAGGCTGCTTAATAGAAGTTGGCTGTTTAATACAGTTTGGCTGTTTAATAGAGCTTGGCTGTTTAATAGAGGTTGGTTGTTTAATAGAGGTTGGCTGTTTAATAGAGGTTGGCTGTTCAATACAGGTTGGCTGTTTAATACAGGTTGGCTGTTTAATAAGAGGTGATCACTAACACAGGTTTGATATACAGATGGATGGACAGAGGGTACGAAATGAAAATGTCTCCCACCCGCCTGTCTGGCCTCACTCTCTGGGTAGACATTAAGGACATGGATCTTCTATACATTGGGAGAAGGGTGTGTATTACCATTTTCATACTGTGCCAGGAACCGGCCGTCAATCTTCAGCATGCTGGTACCTGTGTTTACATGTGTATTAAACGCTTACCATTTGGAGCCTTGGCGAGGAACCAGAGTTCAATATTTGTCTGAGTAGAGAGGTTGTCGGAGATGGGTAGTACGAGATAGGAATCTCCGTGGAATTCTGGTACCTCAATCTCAGCCAATTTCTCTGTAAAATAAAACATTTATTGAATTCTTCCTACATAGCTCACTAGTTATAATGGCCACACGCCTCTCTAATCACTAGTTCTAATGGCCACACACCTCTCTAATCACTAGTTCTAATAGCCACATGTCTCTATAATCACTAGTTCTAATGGCCACACGCCTCTCTATTCACTAGTTCTAATGGCCACACGACTCTCTAATCACTAGTTCTAATGGCCACATACCTCTCTAATCACTAGTTCATGCCTCTCTAATCACTAGTTCATGCCTCTCTAATCACTAGTTCTAATGGCCACACGCCTCTCTAATCACTAGTTCTAATGGCCACACACCTCTCTAATCACTAGTTCTAATGGCCACACGCCTCTCTAATCACTAGTTCTAATGGCCACATACCTCTCTAATCACTAGTTCATGCCTCTATAATCACTAGTTCATGCCTCTCTAATCACTAGTTCTAATGGCCACACGCCTCTCTAATCACTAGTTCTAATGGCCACACACCTCTCTAATCACTAGTTCTAATGGCCACATGCCTCCCTAATCACTAGTTCTAATGGCCACATACCTCTCTAATCACTAGTTCTAAAGACCACATGCCTCTCTAATCACTAGTTCTAATGGTCACATACCTCTCTAATCACTAGTTCTAATGGTCACATGTCTCTCTAATCACTAGTTATAATGGCCACACATCTCTCTAATCACTAGTTCTGATGGCCACCTGCCTCTCTAATCACTAGTTCTAATCGCCACATGCTTCTCTAATCACTAGTTCTAATGGCCACACGCCTCTCTAATCACTAGTTCTAATGGCCACACGCCTCTCTAATCACTAGTTCTAATGGCCACATGCCTCTCTAATCACTAGTTCTAATGGCCACATGCCTCTCTAATCACTAGTTATAATGGCCACATGCCTCTCTAATCACTAGTTCTAATGGCCACACGCCTCTCTAATCACTAGTTCTAATGGTCACATGCCTCTCTAATCACTAGTTCTAATGGCCACACACCTCTCTAATCACTAGTTCTAATGGCCACACGCCTCTCTAATCACTAGTTCTAATGGCCACACGCCTCTCTAATCACTAGTTCTAATGGCCACATACCTCTCTAATCACTAGTTATAATGGCCACATGCCTCTCTAATCACTAGTTCATGCCTCTCTAATCACTAGTTCTAATGGCCACATGCCTCTCTAATCACTAGTTCTAATGGCCACATACCTCTCTAATCACTAGTTCTAATGGCCACACACCTCTCTAATCACTAGTTCTAATGGCCACATGCCTCTCTAATCACTAGTTCTAATGGCCACATACCTCTCTAATCACTAGTTCTAATGGCCACACATCTCTCTAATCACTAGTTCTAATGACCACCATTAATAACAGCAGTCGTTATGCTACAACCATTAATAACAGCAGTCGTTATGCTACAACCATTAATAACAGCAGTCGTTATGCTACAACCATTAATAACAGCAGTCATTATGCTACAACAATTAATAGCAGTAGTCGTTATGCTACAACCATTAATAACAGCAGTCGTTATGCTACAACCATTAATAACAGCAATCGTTATGCTACAACCATTAATAACAGCAGTCGTTATGCTACAACCATTAATAACAGCAGTCATTATGCTACAACAATTAATAGCAGCAGTCGTTATGCTACAACCATTAATAACATCAGTCATTATGCTACAACCATTAATAACTGCAGTCGTTATGCTACAACCATTAATAACTGCAGTAGTTATGCTACAACCATTAATAACAGCAGTCGTTATGCTACAACCATTAATAACTGCAGTCGTTATGCTACAACCATTAATAACTGCAGTAGTTATGCTACAACCATTAATAACAGCAGTCGTTATGCTACATCCATTAATAACAGCAGTCGTTATGCTACAACCATTAATAACAGCAGTCGTTATGCTACAACCATTAATAACAGCAGTCGTTATGCTACAACCATTAATAACAGCACTCATTATGCTACAACCATTAATAACAGCAGTCATTATGCTACAACCATTAATAACAGCAGTCATTATGCTACAACCATTAATAACAGCAGTCGTTATGCGATAACCATTAATAACAGCAGTCGTTATGCTACAACCATTAATAACAGCAGTCGTTATGCTACAACCATTAATAACAGCATTCGTAAGCTACAACCATTAATAACAGCACTCATTATGCTACAACCATTAATAACAGCAGTCATTATGCTACAACCATTAATAACAACAGTCGTTATGCTACAACCATTAATAACAGCAGTCGTTATGCTACAACCATTAATAACAGCAGTCATTATGCTACAACCATTAATAACAGCAGTCGTTATGCTACAACCATTAATATCAGTAGTCGTTATGCTACAACCATTAATAATAGCATTCATTATGCTACAACCATTAATAACAGCAGTCGTTATGCGATAACCATTAATAACATCAGTCATTATGCTACAACCATTAATAACAGTAGTCATTATGCTACAACCATTAATAACAGCATTCATTATCCTACAACCATTAATAACATCAGTCATTATGCTACAACCATTAATAACAGCAGTCATTATGCTACAACCATTAATAACAGCAGTCATTATGCTACAACCATTAATAACAGCAGTCGTTATGCTACAACCATTAATAACTGCAATCATTATGCTACAACCATTAATAACAGCAGTCGTTATGCTACAACCATTAATAACTGCAGTCGTTATGCTACAACCATTAATAACTTGCAGTAGTTATGCTACAACCATTAATAACTGCAGTCGTTATGCTACAACTATTAATAACAGCCTATAATACCTACCATATTCACAATACTGGCCCTCCCTCGTCACTGGACAATGACACAAAATCTCTCCAGAGTCTCCGAGACTACATGTGGCACTTTGGTGGCATGGTGAATTTGTACATATATCTAACGGTGTCTCGCAATCGGAACCTGAAACAATAACAATATATTATTGCATAATAATTATATAGCACACACTAATAATTATATAGCACACACTAATAATTATATAGCACACACTAATAATTATATAGCACACACTAATAATTATATAGCATTCACTAATAATTATATAGCACTCACTAATAATTATATAGCACACACTAATAATTATATAGCACTCACTAATAATTATATAGCACTCACTAATAATTATATAGCACACACTAATAATTATATAGCACACACTAATAATTATATAGCACTCACTAATAATTATATAGCACTCACTAATAATTATATAGCACTCACTAATAATTATATAGCACTCACTAATAATTATATAGCACACACTAATAATTATATAGCACACATTAATAATTATATAGCACTCACTAATACACAAGTCAATATCCTTTGACAATACCTACCTGTATAACCGTTGACTGACAATACCTACCTGTATAACCATTGACACAGGTAAATTTCCTTAGACAATACCTACCTGTATAACCGTTGACTGACAATACCTACCTGTATAACACATATACACAGGTAAATATCCTTAGACAATACCTACCTGTATAACCGTTGACTGACAATACCTACCTGTATAACCGTTGACACGGGTACATATTCTTAGACAATACCTACCTGTATAACCATTGACACGGGTACATATTCTTAGACAATACCTACCTGTATAACCATTGACACAGGTAAATTTCCTTAGACAATACCTACCTGTATAACCGTTGACTGACAATACCTACCTGTATAACACATATACACAGGTAAATATCCTTAGACAATACCTACCTGTATAACCGTTGACACAGGTAAATATCCTTAGACAATACCTACCTGTATAACCGTTGACACAGGTAAATATCCTTAGACAATACCTACCTGTATAACTGTTGACACGGGTAAATATTCTTAGACAATACCTACCTGTATAACCGTTGACACAGGTAAATATCCTTAGACAATACCTACCTGTATAACCGTTGACTGACAATACCTACCTGTATAACCGTTGACTGACAATACCTACCTGTATAACCGTTGACACGGGTAAATATTCTTAGACAATACCTACCTGTATAACCGTTGACACAGGTAAATATCCTTAGACAATACCTTCCTGTATAACCATTGACACAGGTAAATATTCTTAGACAATACCTACCTGTATAACCGTTGACTGACAATACCTACCTGTATAACCGTTGACACAGGTACATATTCTTAGACAATACCTACCTGTATAACCATTGACACGGGTAACTATTCTTAGACAATACCTACCTGTATAACCGTTGACTGACAATACCTACCTGTATAACCGTTGACACAGGTACATATTCTTAGACAATACCTACCTGTATAACCGTTGACTGACAATACCTACCTGTATAACCGTTGACACGGGTACATATTCTTAGACAATACCTACCTGTATAACCATTGACACGGGTAACTATTCTTAGACAATACCTACCTGTATAACCGTTGACTGACAATACCTACCTGTATAACCGTTGACACGGGTACATATACTTAGACAATACCTACCTGTATAATCGTTGACACGGGTACATATTCTTAGACAATACCTACCTGTATAACCGTTGACACAGGTAAATATCCTTAGACAATACCTATCTGTATAACCGTTGACACAGGTAAATATTCTTAGACAATACCTACCTGTATAACCGTTGACTGACAATACCTACCTGTATAACCGTTGACACGGGTACATATTCTTAGACAATACCTACCTGTATAACCGTTGACACAGGTAAATATCCTTAGACAATACCTACTTGTATAACCGTTGACTGACAATACCTACCTGTATAACCTTTAACACATAGACACTGGTATATATCCTTGTTTAGCATCATACAGGTGGCTCCATTCTTACATGGTAAACTTTTACATGGATTCTCCTCGCATGGTCCTGCAACACAAAGCAAACATAACATACAATGTAAAGTGAAGTATCGCTATGCAGTGAGGAATATATACCCTCTACAGGGAGGATTGTAAACTCATTCACGGAGGAATATATACCCTCTACAGGGAGGATTGTAAACTCATTCACGGAGGAATATATACCCTCTACAGGGAGGATTGTAAACTCATTCACGGAGGAATATATACCCTCTACAGGGAGGATTGTAAACTCATTCACGGAGGAATATATACCCTCTACAGGGAGGATTGTAAACTCATTCACGGAGGAATATATACCCTCTACAGGGAGGATTGTAAACTCATTCACGGAGGAATATATACCCTCTGCAGGGAGGATTGTAAACTCATTCACGGAGGAATATATACCCTCTGCAGGGATGAATATATACCCTCTACAGGGAGGATTGTAAACTCATTCAAGGAGGAATATATACCCTCTGCAGGGAGGAATATATACCCTCTGCAGGGAGGATTGTAAACACCTTCAGGGAGGAATGTAAACTCCTTCAGGGAGGAATGTAAACTCCTTCAGGGAGGAATGTAAACTTCTTAGAATATCTCAGCTCAGTGTGCTGCCCATTCTTAGAATATCTCAACATCGAATTGGTTACTTCTACATATTAACCCAACACTCAATGCTGAGCATGACAGGGAATCACTTGTCAGGGACAGTGGTTAAAAATCTTATTAAGTGAGACAGCGAGTGCTAAAATGACTACATACTAAGGTTAAAGACAGGCATTAGGGTTACACAAATGGTCACAAACCGATCAGCAAAATGTGTACTGGTATGCTGGGGCTGGACTGTTCATAGTATGTATACATGTATATATATGGTACTGGGTTCGAGACTGGGAGTAGTTCAGGTTCCTTGTAGGTGTTCAATGGCTGTGGTCGACGCATACAAAGTTAATTCTGATTTTGAATAGGTATATGACTGGTGATTGTATGCATCATTTCAGGGAGTTAATCATTTTAGCTACCAACACCCAAGCCGTCTCCATTAACTATGCAGCATGGCAGACTCACCAACATCGAGGCCGTCCACTATTTGTGTAGAGGAGCTGGGGTATTCTAGGTTGTATATTTTGGCCATGCCCAGTTGTCCTGCATTGAGGCTGTCTACGCAACCAACAAAGCCAAGGTTCACACCAACTCTTTCAAACAAACTGAAATTAAAAATTATTTTTTATAATTTAAGACAATTGTGAAGAATCTTCAAACAGATTAATGTTCCATAAAACATAATACACAGCCACATAGGTCCATAAAACATAATGCACAGCCACATAGGTCCATAAAACATAATACACAGCCACATAGGTCCATAAAACATAATACACAGCCACATAGGTCCATAAAACATAATGCACAGCCACATAGGTCCATAAAACATAATACACAGCCACATAGGTCCATAAAACATAATGCACAGCCACATAGGTCCATAAAACATAATGCACAGCCACATAGGTCCATAAAACATAATACACAGCCACATAGGTCCATGTTCCATAAAACATAATGCACAGCCACATAGGTCCATAAAACATAATACACAGCCACATAGGTCCATAAAAGATAATGCACAGCCACATAGGTCCATAAAACATAATACACAGCCACATAGGTCCATAAAACATAATACACAGCCACATAGGTCCATAAAACATAATGCACAGCCACATAGGTCCATAAAACATAATACACAGCCACATAGGTCCATAAAAGATAATGCACAGCCACATAGGTCCATAAAACATAATACACAGCCACATAGGTCCATAAAACATAATACACAGCCACATAGGTCCATAAAACATAATGCACAGCCACATAGGTCCATAAAACATAATACACAGCCACATAGGTCCATGTTCCATAAAACATAATGCACAGCCACATAGGTCCATAAAACATAATACACAGCCACATAGGTCCATAAAAGATAATGCACAGCCACATAGGTCCATGTTCCATAAAAGATAATGCACAGCAACATAGGTCCATGTTCCATAAAACATAATGCACAGCAACATAGGTCCATGTTCCATAAAACATAATGCACAGCAACATAGGTCCATGTTCCATAAAACATAATGCACAGCCACATAGGTCCATGTTCCATAAAACATAATGTACAGCAACATGACCCTGGTTCCTTTACATACCCAGTGTATAGCACCGATACATGGCCCTGGTTCCTCTACATACCCAGTGTATAGCACCGATACATGGCCCTGGTTCCTTTACATACCAAGTGTATAGTACAGATACATGGCCCTGGTTCCTATACATACCCAGTGTATAGCACCGATACATGGCCCTGGTTCCTCTACATACCCAGTGTAGCACAGATACATGGCCCTGGTTCCTATACATACCCAGTGTATAGCACAGATACATGGCCCTGGTTCCTATACATACCCAGTGTATAGTACAGATACATGGCCCTGGTTCCTATACATACCCAGTGTATAGCACAGATACATGGCCCTGGTTCCTATACATACCCAGTGTATAGTACAGATACATGGCCCTGGTTCCTCTACATACCCAGTGTATAGTACAGATACATGGCCCTGGTTCCTCTACATACCCAGTGTATAGTACAGATACATGGCCCTGGTTCCTCTACATACCCAGTGTATAGCACCGATACATGGCCCTGGTTCCTTTACATACCCAGTGTATAGTACCGATACATGGCCCTGGTTCCTATACATACCCAGTGTATAGCACAGATACATGGCCCTGGTTCCTTTACATACCCAGTGTATAGCACCGATACATGGTCCTGGTTCCTATACATACCCAGTGTATAGCACAGATACATGGCCCTGGTTCCTATACATACCCAGTGTATAGCACAGATACATGGCCCTACTTCCTATACATACCCAGTGTATAGCACAGATACATGGCCCTACTTCCTATACATACCCAGTGTATAGCACAGATACATGGCCCTACTTCCTATACATACCCAGTGTATAGCACAGATACATGGCCCTACCTCCTATACATACCCAGTGTATAGCACAGATACATGGCCCTGGTTCCTATACATACCCAGTGTATAGTACAGATACATGGCCCTACTTCCTATACATACCCAGTGTATAGCACAGATACATGGCCCTGGTTCCTATACATACCCAGTGTATAGCACTGATACATGGCACTGGTTCCTCTACATACCCAGTGTATAGCACCGATACATGGCCCTGATTCATCTACATACCCAGTGTATAGCACAGATACATGACCCTGGTTCCTATACATACCCAGTGTATAGTACAGATACATGGCCCTGGTTCCTCTACATACCCAGTGTATAGCACAGATACATGGCCCTGGTTCCTCTAAATACCCAGTGTATAGTACAGATACATGGCACTGGTTCCTCTAAATACCCAGTGTATAGCACAGATACATGGCCCTGGTTCCTCTAAATACCCAGTGTATAGCACCGATACATGGCCCTGGTTCATCTACATACCCAGTGAATAGTACAGATACATGGCCCTGGTTCCTCTACATACCCAGTGTATAGCACAGATACATGGCCCTGGTTCCTCTAAATACCCAGTGTATAGTACAGATACATGGCCCTGGTTCCTCTAAATACCCAGTGTATAGCACAGATACATGGCCCTGGTTCCTTTACATACCCAGTGTATAGCACAGATACATGGCCCTGGTTCCTTTACATACCCAGTGTATAGCACAGATACATGGCCCTGGTTCCTCTAAATACCCAGTGTATAGTACAGATACATGGCCCTGGTTCCTTTACATACCCAGTGTATAGCACAGATACATGGCCCTGGTTCCTTTACATACCCAGTGTATAGCACTGATACATGGCCCTGGTTCCTTTACATACCCAGTGTATAGCACCGATACATGGCCCTGGTTCCTTTACATACCCAGTGTATAGCACAGATACATGGCCCTGGTTCCTTTACATACCCAGTGTATAGCACTGATACATGGCCCTGGTTCCTATACATACCCAGTGTATAGCAGATACATGGCCCTGGTTCCTTTACATACCCAGTGTATAGCACAGATACATGGCCCTGGTTCCTTTACATACCCAGTGTATAGCACAGATACATGGCCCTGGTTCCTTTACATACCCAGTGTATAGCACTGATACATGGCCCTGGTTCCTTTACATACCCAGTGTATAGCACAGATACATGGCCCTGGTTCCTATACATACCCAGTGTATAGCACAGATACATGGCCCTGGTTCCTATACATACCCAGTGTATAGCACAGATACATGGCCCTGGTTCCTATACATACCCAGTGTATAGCACAGATACATGGCCCTACTTCCTATACATACCCAGTGTATAGCACAGATACATGGCCCTACTTCCTATACATACCCAGTGTATAGCACAGATACATGGTCCTACTTCCTATACATACCCAGTGTATAGCACAGATACATGGCCCTGGTTCCAATACATACCCAGTGTATAGCACAGATACATGGCCCTGGTTCCTCTACATACCCAGTGTATAGCACAGATACATGGCCCTGGTTCCTCTAAATACCCAGTGTATAGCACAGATACATGACCCTGGTTCCTATACATCCCCAGTATATAGCACAGATACATGGCACTGGTTCCTCTACATACCCAGTGCATAGCACAGATACATGACCCTGGTTCCTCTACATACCCAGTGTATAGCACAGATACATGACCCTGGTTCCTATACATACCCAGTGTATAGCACCGATACATGACCCTGGTTCCTATACATACACAGTGTATAGTACAGATACATGGCCCTGGTTCCTCTACATACCCAGTGTATAGCACAGATACATGGCCCTGGTTCCTCTAAATACCCAGTGTATAGTACAGATACATGGCCCTGGTTCATCTACATACCCAGTGTATAGTACAGATACATGGCCCTGGTTCCTCTAAATACCCAGTGTATAGTACAGATACATGGCCCTGGTTCCTCTACATACCCAGTGTATAGCACCGATACATGACCCTGGTTCCTTTACATACCCAGTGTATAGTACCGATACATGGCCCTGGTTCCTATACATACCCAGTGTATAGTACAGATACATGGCCATGGTTCCTATACATACCCAGTGTATAGCACAGATACATGGCCCTGGTTCCTTTACATACCCAGTGTATAGCACTGATACATGGCCCTGGTTCCTTTACATACCCAGTGTATAGCACAGCTACATGGCCCTGGTTCCTTTACATACCCAGTGTATAGCACTGATACATGGCCCTGGTTCCTTTACATACCCAGTGTATAGCACTGATACATGGCCCTGGTTCCTTTACATACCCAGTGTATAGCACAGATACATGGCCCTGGTTCCTATACATACCCAGTGTATAGCACAGATACATGGCCCTGGTGCCTATACATACCCAGTGTATAGCACAGATACATGGCCCTGGTTCCTATACATACCCAGTGTATAGCACAGATACATGGCCCTACTTCCTATACATACCCAGTGTATAGCACAGATACATGGTCCTACTTCCTATACATACCCAGTGTATAGCACAGATACATGGCCCTGGTTCCAATACATACCCAGTGTATAGCACAGATACATGGCCCTGGTTCCTCTACATACCCAGTGTATAGCACAGATACATGACCCTGGTTCCTATACATACCCAGTGTATAGTACAGATACATGGCCCTGGTTCCTCTACATACCCAGTGTATAGCACAGATACATGGCCCTGGTTCCTCTAAATACCCAGTGTATAGTACAGATACATGGCCCTGATTCCTCTAAATACCCAGTGTATAGCACAGATACATGGCCCTGGTTCCTCTAAATACCCAGTGTATAGCACCGATACATGGCCCTGGTTCATCTACATACCCAGTGTATAGTACAGATACATGACCCTGGTTCCTCTACATACCCAGTGTATAGCACAGATACATGGCCCTGGTTCCTCTAAATACCCAGTGTATAGCACCGATACATGACCCTGGTTCCTTTACATACCCAGTGTATAGTACAGATACATGGCCCTGGTTCCTTTACATACCCAGTGTATAGCACAGATACATGGCCCTGGTTCCTCTACATACCCAGTGTATAGCACCGATACATGACCTTGGTTCCTTTACATACCCAGTGTATAGTACAGATACATGGCCCTGGTTCCTATACATACCCAGTGTATAGCACCGATACATGGCCCTGGTTCCTATACATACCCAGTGTATAGCACAGATACATGGTTCTGGTTCCTATACATACCCAGTGTATAGCACAGATACATGGCCCTGGTTCCTTTACATACCCAGTGTATAGCACCGATACATGGTCCTGGTTCCTATACATACCCAGTGTATAGCACAGATACATGGCCCTGGTTCCTATACATTCCCTGTGTATAGCACCGATACATGACCCTGGTTCCTTTACATACCCAGTGTATAGTACAGATACATGGCCCTGGTTCCTTTACATACCCAGTGTATAGCACCGATACATGGTCCTGGTTCCTATACATACCCAGTGTATAGCACAGATACATGGCCCTGGTTGCTATACATACCCTGTGTATAGCACCGATACATGGCCCTGGTTCCTATACATACCCAGTGTATAGTACAGATACATGGCCCAGGTTCCTCTACATACCCAGTGTATGGTACAGATACATGGCCCTGGTTCCTTAACATACCCAGTGTATAGCACACATACATGGCCCTGGTTCCTATACATACCCAGTGTATAGTACTGATATATGACCCTGGTTCCTCTACATACCCAGTGTATAGCACAGATACATGGCCCTGGTTCCTCTAAATACCCAGTGTATAGCACAGATACATGGCCCTGGTTCCTTTACATACCCAGTGTATAGCACAGATACATGGCCCTGGTTCCTCTAAATACCCAGTGTATAGTACAGATACATGGCCCTGGTTCCTTTACATACCCAGTGTATAGCACAGATACATGGCCCTGGTTCCTTTACATACCCAGTGTATAGCACTGATACATGGCCCTGGTTCCTTTACATACCCAGTGTATAGCACAGATACATGGCCCTGGTTCCTATTCATACCCAGTGTATAGCACAGATACATGGCCCTGGTGCCTATACATACCCAGTGTATAGCACAGATACATGGCCCTGGTTCCTATACATACCCAGTGTATAGCACAGATACATGGCCCTACTTCCTATACATACCCAGTGTATAGCACAGATACATGGTCCTACTTCCTATACATACCCAGTGTATAGCACAGATACATGGCCCTGGTTCCAATACATACCCAGTGTATAGCACAGATACATGGCCCTGGTTCCTCTACATACCCAGTGTATAGCACAGATACATGACCCTGGTTCCTATACATACCCAGTGTATAGCACCTATACATGACCCTGGTTCCTATACATACCCAGTGTATAGTACAGATACATGGCCCTGGTTCCTCTACATACCCAGTGTATAGCACAGATACATGGCCCTGGTTCCTCTAAATACCCAGTGTATAGTACAGATACATGGCCCTGATTCCTCTAAATACCCAGTGTATAGCACAGATACATGGCCCTGGTTCCTCTAAATACCCAGTGTATAGCACCGATACATGGCCCTGGTTCATCTACATACCCAGTGTATAGTACAGATACATGACCCTGGTTCCTCTACATACCCAGTGTATAGCACAGATACATGGCCCTGGTTCCTCTAAATACCCAGTGTATAGCACCGATACATGACCCTGGTTCCTTTACATACCCAGTGTATAGTACAGATACATGGCCCTGGTTCCTTTACATACCCAGTGTATAGCACAGATACATGGCCCTGGTTCCTCTACATACCCAGTGTATAGCACCGATACATGACCTTGGTTCCTTTACATACCCAGTGTATAGTACAGATACATGGCCCTGGTTCCTATACATACCCAGTGTATAGCACCGATACATGGCCCTGGTTCCTATACATACCCAGTGTATAGCACAGATACATGGTTCTGGTTCCTATACATACCCAGTGTATAGCACAGATACATGGCCCTGGTTCCTTTACATACCCAGTGTATAGCACCGATACATGGTCCTGGTTCCTATACATACCCAGTGTATAGCACAGATACATGGCCCTGGTTCCTATACATTCCCTGTGTATAGCACCGATACATGACCCTGGTTCCTTTACATACCCAGTGTATAGTACAGATACATGGCCCTGGTTCCTTTACATACCCAGTGTATAGCACCGATACATGGTCCTGGTTCCTATACATACCCAGTGTATAGCACAGATACATGGCCCTGGTTCCTATACATACCCTGTGTATAGCACCGATACATGGCCCTGGTTCCTATACATACCCAGTGTATAGTACAGATACATGGCCCAGGTTCCTCTACATACCCAGTGTATGGTACAGATACATGGCCCTGGTTCCTTAACATACCCAGTGTATAGCACACATACATGGCCCTGGTTCCTATACATACCCAGTGTATAGTACTGATATATCCCTGGTTCCTATACATACCCAGTGTATAGCACAGATACATGGCCCTGGTTCCTTTACATACCCAGTGTATAGTACAGATACATGACCCTGGTTCCTATACATACCCAGTTTATAGAACAGATACATGGCCCTGGTTCCTATACATACCCAGTGTATAGCACAGATACATGGTCCTGGTTCCTCTACATACCCAGTGTATAGCACCAATACATGGCGCTGGTTCCTTTACATACCCAGTGTATAGCACAGATACATGGCCCTGGTTCCTATACATACCCAGTGTATAGCACCGATACATGGCCCTGGTTCCTCTACATACCCAGTGTATAGCACCGATACATGGCCCTGGTTCCTCTACATACCCAGTGTATAGCACCGATACATGGTCCTGGTTCCTATACATACCCAGTGTATAGCACAGATACATGGCCCTGGTTCCTCTACATACCCAGTGTATAGTACAGATACATGGCCCTGGTTCCTATACATACCCAGTGTATAGCACAGATACATGGCCCTGGTTCCTATACATACCCAGTGTATAGCACAGATACATGGCCCTGGTTCCTTTACATACCCAGTGTATAGTACAGATACATGACCCTGGTTCCTATACATACCCAGTTTATAGAATAGATACATGGCCCTGGTTCCTATACATACCCAGTGTATAGCACAGATACATGGTCCTGGTTCCTCTACATACCCAGTGTATAGCACCAATACATGGCGCTGGTTCCTTTACATACCCAGTGTATAGCACAGATACATGGCCCTGGTTCCTATACATACCCAGTGTATAGCACCGATACATGGCCCTGGTTCCTCTACATACCCAGTGTATAGCACCGATACATGGCCCTGGTTCCTCTACATACCCAGTGTATAGCACCGATACATGGTCCTGGTTCCTATACATACCCAGTGTATAGCACAGATACATGGCCCTGGTTCCTCTACATACCCAGTGTATAGTACAGATACATGGCCCTGGTTCCTATACATACCCAGTGTATAGCACAGATACATGGCCCTGGTTCCTATACATACCCAGTGTATAGCACAGATACATGGCCCTGGTTCCTTTACATACCCAGTGTATAGTACAGATACATGACCCTGGTTCCTATACATACCCAGTTTATAGAACAGATACATGGCCCTGGTTCCTATACATACCCAGTGTATAGCACAGATACATGGTCCTGGTTCCTCTACATACCCAGTGTATAGCACAGATACATGGCCCTGGTTCCTTTACATACCCAGTGTATAGCACAGATACATGGCCCTGGTTCCTATACATACCCAGTGTATAGCACAGATACATGGCCCTGGTTCCTTTACATACCCAGTGTATAGCACTGATACATGGCCCTGGTTCCTCTACATACCCAGTGTATAGCACAGATACATGGCCCTGGTTCCTTTACATACCCAGTGTATAGCACAGATACATGGTCCTGGTTCCTATACATACCCAGTGTATAGCACAGATACATGGCCCTGGTTCCTCTACATACCCATTGTATAGCACAGATACATGGCCCTGGTTCCTATACATACCCAGTGTATAGCACTGATACATTGCCCTGGTTCCTATACATACCCAGTGTATAGCACTGATACATTGCCCTGGTTCCTATACATACCCAGTGTATAGCACCGATACATGGTCCTGGTTCCTATACATACCCAGTGTATAGCACAGATACATGGCCCTGGTTCCTCTACATACCCATTGTATAGCACAGATACATGGCCCTGGTTCCTATACATACCCAGTGTATAGCACTGATACATTGCCCTGGTTCCTATACATACCCAGTGTATAGCACTGATACCTTGCCCTGGTTCCTTGTCCCATCCAAAGAACTGTTAATATTATTATTGTTGGGATGGAGAACAATGAAATTGCAACATTAACAGAGTGCAAAATGTGTATTATTTTAATTTACTCGGGGATCCAAGATACGTACAAGGTTCTAAATCATGATAATTGGGTTCAAAGTGTAGTGCACTTACAAACTCTGGTTCTGAGGCAAATATCCGAGATATAATCTACCAGAGAGGTCCAGGAATTCTTCTGTTGTTATGGTTACAGCAGCAACTGGTTCCATGTCATCAACAATCAACATGGCACTTTGTCCCATCTTCTTGGCTATGACCTGGTGGTACTTGTTCTGGGTAATCGGGTATGGGTGTCGGATCTGCTTAGGCCCACTACCCGTATCATACCTAATATAACACAAGGTCAGATATATTTTATGCTTACCAATGAAATATACAGTCAAACCTGTCTTAAGCAGGCATTCAAGGGAATCATAGAAAGTGGCTGCTGAGAACAGGTGGCTGCTTGATAGAGGCTAAATGTATAACAAAGTAACATATTTGGAATCTGAAAACTGGCTGCTTAACACAGGTGATCACTAACACAGGTTTAACTGTAGAAACTTATAAGTGAATAAAGTGTATTATCACATACATATGCATGTATTCAGTGTAATACAGCCATTACATATTTTCTTATATCAACACATGTGTAATAATAACTGGCAGGATTCTGATTGGTCGAGGCATGGCAGCTTGCTTTTGACACATTTGACATAATATAGTTAGCAACTTTGCCATTTATGTATAGAGTAGGGGTTAGGTAAGGCAATATCACACCTGCGACATATAGGGTAGGGCTAGGCAAGGCAATATCGCACCTGGGACATATAGGGTAGGGTTAGACAAGGCAATATCGCACCTGGGACATATAGGGTAGGGTTAGACAAGGCAATATCACACCTGGGACATATATGGTAGGGTTAGACAAGGCAATATCGCACCTGGGACATATAGGGTAGGGTTAGACAAGGCAATATCACACCTGGGACATATAGGTTAGGGTTAGACAAGGCAATATCGCACCTGGGACATATAGGGTAGGGTTAGACAAGGCAATATCACACCTGGGACATATAGGGTAGGGTTAGACAAGGCAATATCGCACCTGGGACATATAGGGTAGGGTTAGACAAGGCAATATCACACCTGGGACATAGAGGGTAGGGTTAGACAAGGCAATATCACACCTGGGACATATAGGGTAGGGTTAGACAAGGCAATACCACACCTGGGACATAGAGGGTAGGGTTAGACAAGGCAATATCGCACCTGGGACATATAGGGTAGGGTTAGACAAGGCAATATCACACCTGGGACATATAGGGTAGGGTTAGACAAGGCAATATCGCACCTGGGACATATAGGGTAGTGGTTAGGCAAGGAAATATCGCACCTGGGACATATAGGGTAGTGGTTAGGCAAGGAAATATCGCACCTGGGACATATAGGGTAGTGGTTAGGCAAGGCAATATCGAACCAGAACATATAGGGTAGTGGTTAGGCAAGGCAATATCACACCTGGGACATATAGGGTAGTGGTTAGGCAAGGAAATATCGAAACCAGCAACATATAGGGTAGTGGTTAGGCAAGGAAATATCGCACCTGGGACATATAGGGTAGTGGTTAGGCAAGGCAATATCACACCTGGGACATATAGGGTAGTGGTTAGGCAAGGAAATATTGCACCTGGGACATATAGGGTAGTGGTTAGGCAAGGCAATATCGCACCTGGGACATATAGGGTAGTGGTTAGGCAAGGAAATATCGAAACCAGCAACATATAGGGTAGTGGTTAGGCAAGGAAATATCGCACCTGGGACATATAGGGTAGTGGTTAGGCAAGGAAATATCGCACCTGGGACATATAGGGTAGTGGTTAGGCAAGGCAATATCGCACCTGGGACATATAGGGTAGTGGTTAGGCAAGGAAATATCGCACCTGGGACATATAGGGTAGTGGTTAGGCAAGGAAATATCGCACATGGGACATATAGGGTAGGGGTTAGGCAAGGAAATATCGCACCTGGGACATATAGGGTAGTGGTTAGGCAAGGCAATATCGCACCTGGGACATATAGGGTAGGGTTAGACAAGGCAATATCGCACCTGGGACATATAGGGTAGTGGTTAGGCAAGGAAATATCACACCTGGGACATATAGGGTAGGGGCTAGGCAAGGCAATATCGCACCTGGGACATATAGGGTAGGGGCTAGGCAAGGCAATATCACACCTGGGACATATAGGGTAGGGACTAGGCAAGGCAATATCACACCTGGGACATATAGGGTAGGGTTAGACAAGGCAATATCGCACCTGAGACATATAGGGTAGTGGTTAGGCAAGGAAATATCGCACCTGGGACATATAGGGTAGGGGCTAGGCAAGGCAATATCACACCTGGGACATATAGGGTAGGGGCTAGGCAAGGCAATATCACACCTGGGACATACATGTATAGGGTAGTGGTTAGGCAAGGAAATATCACACCTGGGACATATAGGGTAGGGGCTAGGCAAGGCAATATCGCACCTGGGACATATAGGGTAGGGGCTAGGCAAGGCAATATCGCACCTGGGACATATAGGGTAGTGGTTAGGCAAGGAAATATCACACCTGGGACATATAGTGTAGGGGTTAGGCAAGGAAATATCGCACCAGCAACATATAGGGTAGGGTTACATACAGGTATTTCTGCAATAACATACAGGTATTTCTGCAATAACATACCGGCATTTCTGCAATAACATACAGGTATTTCTGCAATAACATAGAGGTATTTCTATCAATTTTTCCTATCAGCACTGTGGACAATGGTACCGTATATTAAATGGGAGAGTATTCAAAGCCACAATGTATATAAAACAAGATCACATCCGCTTTTTGACGCCATTCTATAATTGATTTGATTAATGAGAGACATTGGACAGTTACTGCCCCTGAATACTCTCTTGTTTCCTCTGTTTTTATTGTTGTTTCCTATGCACAACATGCTATCTATTTTCTTCTACGTTCACATAGACAGATACCCTACAGTATATCTAATGGGTAAAAAATCTGTAACATTTTTCTATCAATTAATTAACAAGATTTGTATAAAATCACATTTATCATAACGCAACATCTGGTTAGTGAACAACAGTAAAAACAAAGGATTCCAACTGAAAGGACCGCTATACATTTAGGGATAAATCAGACTTTATCTACAAAGGGAGGTAATAGAAAACGAATCTGCTTGGCAATGTAGTGTTCTTGCTGTGGGAGGATTTTAGATATTTTATATACAGTATATATATGTGGGGTGGGGTTCTTTGTCAAGAGATACAATACTGTGGGTATGGATAACATTTCAAGCCCCAGAGAGTGTCTAAGCTAGTGTATCTGAGTATACGCGAGTGTTTGACTACAACAAGGAACAAGAAATAAACGGGCTCTGTACACTCGCCTATAAAGACCATTTTCCATGGTAGACAATTGTCACAGTTTAACCCTTTCCTTCATAGAGATTTAGGTTAATATACTATTATATAATATACTCTATGCAAACGACAGCCATTTTGCTATCATACAGTGGATAAGTAGTTGCCATATCTATCCCACCTACACGGGATTTTGGCCTTTATTAAGAACATTGGTTTGGCTACTACATTGTCAATGTATGTCGTATTGGTAATGGCGTCAAGAGGTGCTTCTATGAGGGAAAGGGTTATGAACATTGGTTTGGCTACTACATTGTCAATGTATGTCGTATTGGTAATGGCGTCAAGAGGTGCTTCTATGAGGGAAAGGGTTAAATCATTCTTTATATAGTATATAAATAGAGCAGCGATTTCTGCACAAACCTAAATTCTACATGTCCACTGCTGATAGCTATAGATACAAACTGTCCCGTGCCGTCTGCATTCTGTGAACTGAACAGTAGCATGCCGTCCTTGTTCAATGAGTGAAATGCTATATCCAGGTAGAAGTCATCGGTTATGTTTCCCAGTGGTTGTAAGCTGAGGAATGAAGAGCCGGAGAACGAGGGATTCGAAAACGATGTTCCTGAAATATACAATCCACAATGAAACCTGTCACTGCAAACAACCTCTATTAGGCAGCCAATTGCTAGTTCCCCCACACTACCTACTAGTTCCCCACACTACCTAATAGTTCCCCACACTACCTAATAGTTTATCACACTGCCTACTAGTTTCCCCACACTACCTAATAGTTCCCCACACTACCTAATAGTTCCCCACACTACCTAATAGTTTCTCACACTGCCTACTAGTTTCCCCACACTGCCCACTACATTCCCACACTGCCCACTACATTCCCACACTGCCTACTACATTCCCACACTGCCCACTACATTCCCACACTGCCCACTACATTCCCACACTGCCCACTACATTCTCACACTGCCCACTACATTCCCACACTGCCCATTACATTCCCAAACTGCCCACTACATTCCCAAACTGCCACTACATTCCCACACTGCCCACTACATTCCCACACTGCCCACTACATTCCCACACTGCCTACTACATTCCCACACTGCCCACTACATTCCCACACTGCCCACTACATTCCCACACTGCCCACTACATTCCCACACTGCCTACTAGTTCCCCACACTGCCCACTACATTCCCACACTGCCTACTAGTTCCCCACACTGCCCACTACATTCCCACACTGCCCACTACATTCCCACACTGCCTACTAGTTCCCCACACTGCCCACTACATTCCCACACTGCCCACTACATTCCCACACTGCCCACTACATTCCCACACTGCCTACTAGTTCCCCACACTGCCCACTACATTCCCACACTGTCTACTAGTTCCCCACACTGCCCACTACATTCCCACATTGCCCACTACATTCCCACACTGCCCACTACATTCCCACACTGCCCACTACATTCCCACACTGCCTACTACATTCCCACACTGCCCACTACATTCCCACACTGCCCACTACATTCCCACACTGCCCACTACATTCCCACACTGCCTACTAGTTCCCCACACTGCCCACTACATTCCCACACTGCCTACTAGTTCCCCACACTGCCCACTACATTCCCACACTGCCCACTACATTCCCACACTGCCTACTAGTTCCCCACACTGCCCACTACATTCCCACACTGTCTACTAGTTCCCCACACTGCCCACTACATTCCCACATTGCCCACTACATTCCCACACTGCCCACTACATTCCCACACTGCCCACTACATTCCCACACTGCCTACTACATTCCCACACTGCCCACTACATTCCCACACTGCCCACTACATTCCTACACTGCCCACTACATTCCCACACTGCCTACTAGTTCCCCACACTGCCCACTACATTCCCACACTGCCTACTAGTTCCCCACACTGCCCACTACATTCCCACACTGCCCACTACATTCCCACACTGCCTACTAGTTCCCCACACTGCCCACTACATTCCCACACTGCCCACTACATTCCCACACTGCCCACTACATTCCCACACTGCCTACTAGTTCCCCACACTGCCCACTACATTCCCACACTGTCTACTAGTCCCACACTGCCCACTACATTCCCACACTTCCCACTACATTCCCACATTGCCCACTACATTTCCACACTGCCTACTAGTTTCCCCACACTGCCCACTACATTCCCACACTGCCCACTACATTCCCACACTGCCTACTAGTTCCCCACACTGCCCACTACATTCCCACACTGTCTACTAGTTCCCCACACTGCCCACTACATTCCCACACTGCCCACTACATTCCCACATTGCCCACTACATTTCCACACTGCCTACTAGTTCCCCACACTGCCCACTACATTCCCACACTGCCCACTACATTCCCACACTGCCTACTAGTTCCCCACACTGCCCACTACATTCCCACACTGCCTACTACATTCCCACACTGCCTACTAGTTTCCCCACACTGCCCACTACATTCGCACACTGCCCACTACATCCCCACACTGCCCACTACATTCCCACACTGCCCACTACATTCCCACACTGCCTACTAATTTCCCCACACTGCCTACTGGTTTCCCCACACTACCTACTAGTTTCCCCACATTGCCTACTGGTTTCCCCACACTACCTACTAATTTCCCCACACTGCCTACTGGTTTCCCCACACTACCTACTAGTTTCCCCACACTGCCTACTGGTTTCCCCACACTGCCTACTGGTTTCCCCACACTGCCTACTGGTTTCCCCACACTACCTACTAGTTTCCCCACACTGCCTACTAGTTTCCCCACACTACCTACTAGTTTCCCCACACTGCCTACTGGTTTCCCACACTGCCTACTAGTTTCCCCACACTACCTACTAGTTTCCCCACACTGCCTACTAGTTTCCCCACACTGTCTACTAGTTTCCCCACACTACCTACTAGTTTCCCCACATTGCCTACTAGATGCCCACATTGCCTACTAGTTTCCCCACACTGCCTACTAGTTTCCCCACACTGCCTACTAGTTTCCCCACATTGCCTACTAGATGCCCACAGTGCCAATAGATACCCACATTGCCAATAGATACCCACAGTGCCTATAGATACCCACACTGCCTATAGATACCCACACTGCCTACTCTGGGACAAGGATATTGCACCCTTGTGGTCAGATACATCAGTATGCACTGGTGTAGGACAAGGATATTGCATCCTTGTGGTCAGATACATCAGTATGCACTGGTGTAGGACAAGGATATTGCACCCTTGTGGTCAGATACATCAGTATGCACTGGTGTAGGGACAAGGATATTGCACCCTTGTGGTCAGATACATCAGTATGCACTGGTATAGGGCAAGGATAGTGCACCCTTGTGGTCAGATACATCAGTATACACTAGTGTAGGGCAAGGATATTGCACCCTTGTGGTCAGATACATCAGTATGCACTGGTGTAAGACAAGGATATTGCACCCTTGTGGTCAGATATATCAGTATGCACTGGTGTGGGACAAGGATATTGCACCCTTGTGGTCAGATACATCAGTATGCCAAGCTATGGCCTCTCTAATGATTCCAAGCTATGGTCTCACTAATGATTCCAAGCTACATTCTCTCTAACAATTCCAAGCTATGGCTTCTCTAACGATTCCAAGCTATGGCCTCTCTAACAATTCCAAGCTATGGCCTCTCTAATGATTCCAAGCTATGGCCTCTCTAACGATTCCCGGCTATGGGCTCTCTAACGATTCCAAGCTACAGTCTCTCTAATGATTCCAAGCTACGTTCTCTTATAACGATTCCAAGCTACGTTCTCTCTAATGATTCCAAGCTACGTTCTCTCTAACGATTCCAAGCTACGTTCTCTTATAACAATTCCAAGCTACAGTCTCTCTAATGATTCCAAGCTACGTTCTCTCTAATGATTCCAAGCTACAGTCTCTCTAATGATTCCAAGCTACGTTCTCTTATAACGATTGCAAGCTACGTTTTCTTTAACGATTCCAAGCTACGTTCTCTCTAACGATTCCAAGCTACGTTCTCTCTAATGATTCCAAGCTACATTCTCTCTAACGATTCCAATCTACGTTCTCTCTAACGATTCCAAGCTACATTCTCTCTAATGATTCCAAGCTACATTCTCTCTAACGATTCCAAGCTACATTATCTCTAACGATTCCAAGCTACATTCTCTCTAACGATTCCAAGCTACGTTCTCATATAACGATTCCAAGCTACGTTCTCTCTAAAGATTCCAAGCTATGTTCTCTTTAACGATTCCAAGCTACATTCTCTCTAACGATTCCAAGCTACAGTCTCTCTAATGATTCCAAGCTACATTCTCTCTAACAATTCCAAGCTACGTTCTCTCTAATGATTCCAAGCTACAGTCTCTCTAATGATTCCAAGCTACGTTCTCTTATAACGATTCCAAGTTACGTTCTCTCTAACGATTCCAAGCTACGTTCTCTCTAACGATTCCAAGCTACGTTCTCTTATAATGATTCCAAGCTACGTTCTCTCTAACGATTCCAAGCTACGTTCTCTCTAATGATTCCAAGCTACGCTCTCTCTAATTATTCCAAGCTACGCTCTCTCTAATGATTCCAAGCTACAGTCTCTCTAACGATTCCAAGCTACGTTCTCTCTAATGATTCCAAGCGACGTTCTCTCTAATGATTCCAAGCTATGGCTTCTCTAACAATTCCAAGCTATGTCCTCTCTAGCGATTCCAAGCTATGGTCTCTAATGATTCCATGCTATGGTCTCTCTAGCGATTCCACACTATGGTCTCTCTAACGATTCCATGCTATGGTCTCTCTAATGATTTCATGCTATGGTCTCTCTAACGATTCCACACTATGGTCTCTCTAACGATTCCATGCTATGGTCTCTCTAATGATTCCATGCTATGGTCTCTCTAACGATTCCATGCTATGTCCTCTCTAATGATTCCATGCTATGGTCTCTCTAACGATTCCACGCTATGGTCTCTCTAAAGATCATAAATTTACCTCTTCAACTGATACTGGCATGAATAAAATATAATCTGTCCGAAATGGGATCCAAAATCACTGTTCTGAATCTACGATTGTTCATTAGAGGTTATTACGCGTCTAGTTTCATATCAGCATAGGTATCGACCAGAGTTAACTTGATATCAGCATAGGTATCGACCAGAGTTAACTTGATATCAGCATAGGTATCGACCAGAGTTAACTTGATATCAGCATAGGTATCGACCAGAGTTAACTTGATATCAGCATAGGTATCGACCAGAGTTAACTTGATATCAGCATAGGTATCGACCAGAGTTAACTTGATATCAGCATAGGTATCGACCAGAGTTAACTTGATATCAGCATAGGTATCGACCAGAGTTAACTTGATATTAGCCCGAGATGAACAAACATAATATCAGACTGGAAAACACAGCATATCAATCCGGGTGGTAGACAGTATTGTGGTAGGCAAATACCCTGGGTGGTAGACAGTATTGTGGTAGGCAAATACCCCGGGTGGTAGACAGTATTGTGCTAGGCAAATACCCTGGGTGGTAGACAGTATTGTGCTAGGCAAATACCCTGGGTGGTAGACAGTATTGTGCTAGGCAAATACCCTGGGTGGTAGACAGTATTGTGCTAGGCAAATAACCTGGGTGGTAGACAGTATTGTGCTAGGCAAATACCCTGGGTGGTAGACAGTATTGTGCTAGGCAAATACCCTGGGTGGTAGACAGTATTGTGGTAGGCAAATACCCTGGGTGGTAGACAGTATTGTGGTAGGCAAATACCCTGGGTGGTAGACAGTATTGTGGTAGGCAAATACCCTGGGTGGTAGACAGTATTGTGGTAGGCAAATACCCTGGGTGGTAGACAGTATTGTGGTAGGCAAATACCCTGGGTGGTAGACAGTATTGTGGTAGGCAAATAACCTGGGTGGTAGACAGTATTGTGGTAGGCAAATAACCTGGGTGGTAGACAGTATTGTGGTAGGCAAATACCCTGGGTGGTAGACAGTATTGTGGTAGGCAAATACCCTGGGTGGTAGACAGTATTGTGGTAGGCAAATAACCTGGGTGGTAGACAGTATTGTGGTAGGCAAATACCCTGGGTGGTAGACAGTATTGTGGTAGGCAGATACCCTGGGTGGTAGACAGTATTGTGGTAGGCAGATAACCTGGGTGGTAGACAGTATTGTGGTAGGCAGATACCCTGGGTGGTAGACAGTATTGTTGTAGGCAAATACCCTGGGTGGTAGACAGTATTGTGGTAGGCAGATAACCTGGGTGGTAGACAGTATTGTGGTAGGCAAATACCCTGGGTGGTAGACAGTATTGTGGTAGGCAGATACCCTGGGTGGTAGACAGTATTGTGGTAGGCAGATACCCTGGGTGGTAGACAGTATTGCTGTAGGCAAATACCCTGGGTGGTAGACAGTATTGTAGTAGGCAAATACCCTGGGTGGTACAGTATTGTGGTAGGCAAATACCCTGGGTGGTAGACAGTATTGTGGTAGGCAAATACCCTGGGTGGTAGACAGTATTGTGCAGGGCAAATACCCTGTGTGGTAGACAGTATTGTGCTAGGCAAATACCCTGGGTGGTAGACAGTATTGTTGTAGGCATATACCCTGGGTGGTAGACAGTATTGTGCTAGGCAAATACCCTGAGTGGTAGACAGTATTGTTGTAGGCATATACCCTGGGTGGTAGACAGTATTGTGCTAGGCAAATACCCTCGGTGGTAGACAGTATTGTTGTAGGCATATACCCTGGGTGGTAGACAGTATTGTGCTAGGCAAATACCCTCGGTGGTAGACAGTATTGTTGTAGGCATATACCCTGGGTGGTAGACAGTATTGTTGTAGGCATATACCCTGGGTGGTAGACAGTATTGTGGTAGGCAAATACCCTGGGTGGTAGACAGTATTGTTGTAGGCATATACCCTGGGTGGTAGACAGTATTGTGCTAGGCAAATACCCTGGGTGGTAGACAGTATTGTTGTAGGCAGATACCCTGGGTGGTAGACAGTATTGTGCTAGGCAGATACCCTGGGTGGTAGACAGTATTGTGGTAGGCAGATACCCTGGGTGGTAGACAGTATTGTTGTAGGCAGATACCCTGGGTGGTAGACAGTATTGTTGTAGGCAAATAACGGTAAAAAATAGTCTAATATACATATCTAAGTAATAATAAAGTATAATTTTTGACCTGGTTTGAACAAAAACAATACAAGGATTTTACATTAGATTGCTGTCCCTGCGATCTGCACCATTCTCGCTGAATTAATTCAATATTTCTTATGAATTGATTCCATTTTAAATAGATTCTGGTACACTTGAGGTACACCAGATTGGTACCAGACAAGCCTGCATGGACGGGGGGGGGGTTATCATCATGTATATCTACACTGGAGTGCAAGCAGGGAACAAGCTACACTTGAGGTACACCATATTGGTACCAGACAAGCCTGCATGGACGGGGGGGGGGTTATCATCATGTATATCTACACTGGAGTGCAAGCAGGGAACAAGCTACACTTGAGGTACACCGGATTGGTACCAGACAAGCCTGCATGGACGGGGGGGGGGGGTTATCATCATGTATATCTACACTGGAGTGCAAGCAGGGAACAAGCTACACTTGAGGTACACCAGATTGGTACCAGACAAGCCTGCATGGACGGGGTTATCAGCATGTATATCTACACTGGAGTGCAAGCAGGGAACAAGCTACACTTGAGGTACACCAGATTGGTACCAGACAAGCCTGCATGGACGGGGGGGGGGTTATCATCATGTATATCTACACTGGAGTGCAAGCAGGGAACAAGCTACACTTGAGGTACACCAGATTGGTACCAGACAAGCCTGCATGGACGGGGGGGGGGGTTATCATCATGTATATCTACACTGGAGTGCAAGCAGGGAACAAGCTACACTTGAGGTACACCAGATTGGTACCAGACAAGCCTGCATGGACGGGGTTATCAGCATGTATATCTACACTGGAGTGCAAGCAGGGAACAAGCTACACTTGAGGTACACCAGATTGGTACCAGACAAGCCTGCATGGACGGGGTTATCAGCATGTATATCTACACTGGAGTGCAAGCAGGGAACAAGCTACACTTGAGGTACACCAGATTGGTACCAGCCTGCATGGACGGGGGGGGGGGGGGGTTATCATCATGTATATCTACACTGGAGTGCAAGCAGGGAACAAGCATACTTACTTTTCCTACAGATGTTTCCCGCCCTGCCAAGTCTACACAGACATCGGTACCCCATGTTATCATCCAGTCTACACACCCCTGAATGCAAGCAGGGATTCAGCGTACATGTGTTCACCTCATCTGCAATTATTTCCTCTGTAGTTTCCAACACAACCTCTGAAACCACAAATACACTCAAATAAACCCAAATACACCCAAACAAACCAAAATAAGCTCAACTAAACTCAACTAAACCCAATTGATTTTATACTTTCCAATGAAATATATAGATATACTCGGCGTAAATCCTACATATCATGGACTATAAAAAAAGTTAAATGCACTTGCCGTATATTATTATTTTCTTAAGTCGTGAACACAATTTTCAAAATATTGTTGTTGAAAATTGTACCTTCATTACGTGACCATGCGCCTCAATAAAGTTCTTATTAATTTATTGACATCAATTACTGACCCCGTGACAAGACTAACCTGAACACTGCGTGTTTTCGTATGTTGGTATATATCCATCGTCGCATTGACACAGCGCCAAGTAACAATGACTGTTGGGTATGAAACAATAGCTGTCCTCCAAACATAGATCATCAATTCGGCCTGGAACATACAATGTAGTCCAATTATTTGTATGCAATGTAGTTAAATTAGCCGTGTACATCGGCTTGTGCATTTTAGTGAAAAGTGTTTATCTTTAAAGGAATCTGGACCCTCGTGGAGGGTCGTCTACTGAAAGGGGACACTTCACACCCTGAATCAATCAGCAGCAGGTGATAGCGCAGTGGTAGCACGTTCGCATCAGGTGCGAAATGCCCAGAGTTCGCACCCAGCTGTAGCCGTTACGATTGTGCCCGTATGTAAGGAATTTAAATTGCACATTGTCTCTACTCTCTCCCTCACCGCGATGGATTAAAGAACTTATCATGTATTCCCCCGTACTAATCCTATTCAATGTAATGATGTTAACAATACATGTAAACTATTTCTCTGTGTACATATAAACTATTTCTCTGTGTACATATAAACTATTTCTCTGTGTACATGTAAACTATTTCTCTGTGTACATATAAACTATTTCTCTGTGTACATATAAACTATTTCTCTGTGTACATATAAACTATTTCTCTGTGTACATATAAACTATTTCTCTGTGTACATGTAAACTATTTCTCTGTGTACATATAAACTATTTCTCTGTGTACATATAAACTATTTCTCTGTGTACATATAAACTATTTCTCTGCGTACATATAAACTATTTCTCTGTGTACATATAAACTATTTCTCTGCGTACATATAAACTATTTCTCTGTGTACATGTAAACTATTTCTCTGTGTACATATAAACTATTTCTCTGTGTACATATAAACTATTTCTCTGTGTACATATAAACTATTTCTCTGTGTACATATAAACTATTTCTCTGCGTACATATAAACTATTTCTCTGCGTACATATAAACTATTTCTCTGTGTACATATAAACTATTTCTCTGTGTACATATAAACTATTTCTCTGTGTACATATAAACTATTTCTCTGCGTACATATAAACTATTTCTCTGTGTACATATAAACTATTTCTCTGTGTACATATAAACTATTTCTCTGCGTACATATAAACTATTTCTCTGTGTACATATAAACTATTTCTCTGTGTACATATAAACTATTTCTCTGTGTACATATAAACTATTTCTCTGCGTACATGTAAACTATTTCTCTGTGTACATATAAACTATTTCTCTGTGTACATATAAACTATTTCTCTGTGTACATATAAACTATTTCTCTGCGTACATATAAACTATTTCTCTGTGTACATATAAACTATTTCTCTGTGTACATATAAACTATTTCTCTGTGTACATATAAACTATTTCTCTGCGTACATGTAAACTATTTCTCTGCATGTAAATAACAAACTAAAATAAACGTGATTAAACAACTCAAAATGCATTTCAATGGTGTACACACGGGCACAATGGTGTACACACGGGCACAATGGTGTACACACGGGCACAATGGTGTACACATGGGCACAATGGTGTACACCCGGGCACAATGGTGTACACACGGGCACAATGGTGTACACACGGGCACAATGGTGTACACACGGGCACAATGGTGTACACACGGGCACAATGGTGTACACCCGGGCACAATGGTGTACACCCGTGCACAATGGTGTACACACGGGCACAATGGTGTACACCGGGCACAATGGTGTACACACGGGCACAATGGTGTACACACGGGCACAATGGTGTACACCGTGCACAATGGTGTACACACGGGCACAATGGTGTACACCCGGGCACAATGGTGTACACCCGGGCACAATGGTGTACACACGGGCACAATGGTGTACACACGGGCACACTGGTGTACACACGGGCACAATGGTGTACACACGGGCACAATGGTGTACACACGGGCACAATGGTGTACACACGGCACACTGGTGTACACACGGGCACAATGGTGTACACACCCGGGCACAATGGTGTACACACGGGCACAATGGTGTACACACGGGCACAATGGTGTACACACGGGCACAATGGTGTACACACGGGCACAATGGTGTACACACGGCACAATGGTGTACACACGGGCACAATGGTGTACACACGGGCACAATGGTGTACACACGGGCACAATGGTGTACACACGGGCACAATGGTGTACACACGGGCACAATGGTGTACAACGGGCACAATGGTGTACACACGGGCACAATGGTGTACGCACGGACACAATGGTGTACACCACGGGGCACAATGGTGTACACACGGGCACAATGGTGTACACCCAGGCACAATGGTGTACACACGGGCACAATGGTGTACACCGGGCACAATGGTGTACACACGGGCACAATGGTGTACACACGGGCACACTGGTGTACACACGGGCACAATGGTGTACACCCGGGCACAATGGTGTACACACGGGCACAATGGAGTACACACGGACACAATGGTGTACACCCGGGAACAATGGTGTACACACAGGCACAATGGTGTACACACGGGCACAATGGTGTACACACGGGCACAATGGTGTACACACGGGCACAATGGTGTACACCCGGGCACAATGGTGTACACACGGGCACAATGGTGTACACACGGGCACAAGACACATTCATTTGTTGTACCCTATATATGGTGTACACACGGGCACAAGATGCATTCATTTGTTGTACCCTATCTATGGTGTACACACAGGCACAAGACACATTCATTTGTTGTGCCCTATCTATGGTGTACACATGGGCACAATACACATTCATTTGTTGTACCCTATATATGGTGTACACACAGGCACAAGACACATTCATTTGTTGTGCCCTATCTATGGTGTACACACAGGCACAAGACACATTCATTTGTTGTGCCCTATCTATGGTGTACACACGGGCACAATGGTGTACACACGGGCACAAGACACATTCATTTGTTGTGCCCTATGTATGGTGTACACACGGGCACAAGACACATTCATTTGTTGTGCCCTATCTATGGTGTACACACGGGCACAAGACACATTCATTTGTTGTGCCCTATCTATGGTGTACACACGGGCACAATGGTGTACACACGGGCACAAGACACATTCATTTGTTGTGCCCTATGTATGGTGTACACACGGGCACAAGACACATTCATTTGTTGTGCCCTATCTATGGTGTACACATGGGCACAATGGTGTACACACGGGCATAAGACACATTCATTTGTTGTACCCTATATATGGTGTACACACGGGCACAAGACACATTCATTTGTTGTACCCTATATATGGTGTACACACGGGCACAAGACACATTCATTTGTTGTACCCTATATATGGTGTACACACGGGCACAAGACACATTCATTTGTTGTACCCTATATATGGTGTACACAAGACACATTCATTTGTTGTGCCCTATCTATGGTGTACACACGGGCACAAGACACATTCATTTGTTGTACCCTATCTATGGTGTACACACAGGCACAAGACACATTCATTTGTTGTACCCTATCTATGGTGTACACACAGGCACAAGACACATTCATTTGTTGTACCCTATCTATGGTGTACACACAGGCACAAGACACATTCATTTGTTGTGCCCTATCTATGGTGTACACACAGGCACAAGACACATTCATTTGTTGTACCCTATCTATGGTGTACACACAGGCACAAGACACATTCATTTGTTGTACCCTATCTATGGTGTACACACAGGCACAAGACACATTCATTTGTTGTGCCCTATCTATGGTGTACACACAGGCACAAGACACATTCATTTGTTGTACCCTATCTATGGTGTACACACGGGCACAAGACACATTCATTTGTTGTACCCTATCTATGGTGTACACAAGACACATTCATTTGTTGTACCCTTTCTATGGTGTACACAAGACACATTCATTTGTTGTGCCCTATCTATGGTGTACACAAGACACATTCATTTGTTGTGCCCTATCTATGGTGTACACAAGACACATTCATTTGGTGTGCCCTATCTATGGTGTACACAAGACACATTCATTTGGTGTGCCCTATCTATGGTGTACACAAGACACATTCATTTGGTGTGCCCTATCTATGGTGTACACAAGACACATTCATTTGTTGTGCCCTATCTATGGTGTACACATGACACATTCATTTGTTGTGCCCTATCTATGGTGTACACAAGACACATTCATTTGTTGTGCCCAATCTATGGTGTACACACGGGCACAAGACACATTCATTTGTTGTACCCTATCTATGGTGTACACACGGGCACAAGACACATTCATTTGTTGTACCCTATGGTCTTATACACATAATACTTACATGTAATTGTAAAATATTAACACACTTTTACTGGATTCAAAATATTTGCTAATATAATAAAATAGAGCTACTTTTACTTTATTACCATATTTGGAGAAGTCTACGTTATACAATGGAGATCTCGGAGTAGGTCGTGGTTTCCCAGGCGTCATGTAGTTACTAGCCTGGATATGGCGAGTAGTCTTACGTGAACGAGGGGTATAAGGAACATCTGTAGGACCAAGTGTTAGAACATCTGTATAAGACAGTGTAAACGTGGAATTAACAGTCAATCACAGGTACAATGCAATATAAGTCTCAAAATATAGTTTGTACAGCAATATTTTGGACTGACGTAGCTTGTAATTCTTTCGGAGTAATCTGCATAATTGATTTAGTATGTATATATGTGTGGCGTCCGTGGTCCAGTGGTAGAGCGTCGGATTTGGAATCGAGTGGTCCCGGGTTCGATACTCGTATGTAGTGTCATTGAGCACAAGGCACCTCACACACAATGCTTAGTATTGGTTAACCACTTAGGTCGGCAGGTCCCCGCAAGGGGTTTGACATTAATGGAACATACATACATACATATATTGGGATGTGGATAAATGTTGACTATTGAACTGTATTGGGGTGTGGATAAATATTGACTATTGAATGTGCTGTACACTGAGATATGCTAGGGAGTGGATGATTAGTATGTGGTGTACACTGAGATATGCTATGGAGTGGATGATTAGTATGTGGTGTACACTGAGATATGCTAGGGAGTGGATGATTAGTATGTGCTGCACACTGAGATATGCTAGGGAGTGGATGATTAGTATGTGCTGTCCACTGAGATATGCTAGGGAGTGGATGATTAGTATGTGGTGTACACTGAGATATGCTAGGGAGTGGATGATTAGTATGTGGTGTACACTGAGATATGCTAGGGAGTGGATGATTAGTATGTGGTGTACACTGAGATATGCTAGGGAGTGGATGATTAGTATGTGGTGTACACTGAGATATGCTAGGGTGTACACTGGGGGAGTGGATGATTAGTATGTGGTGTACACTGAGATATGCTAGGGAGTGGATGATTAGTATGTGTCACTGTGCTATACACTGAGATATGCTAGGGAGTGGATGATTAGTATGTGGTGTACACTGAGATATGCTAGGGAGTGGGCGATTAGTATGTGGTACACTGAGATATGCTAGGGAGTGGATGATTAGTATGTGGTGTACACTGAGATATGCTAGGGAGTGGATGATTAGTATGTGCTGTACACTGAGATATGCTAGGGAGTGGATGATTAGTATGTGTGTCACTGAGATATGCTAGGGAGTGGATGATTAGTATGTGGTGTACACTGAGATATGCTAGGGAGTGGATGATTAGTATGTGCTGTACACTGAGATATGCTAGGGAGTGGATGATTAGTATGTGGTACACTGAGATATGCTAGGGAGTGGATGATTAGTATGTGGTACACTGAGATATGCTAGGGAGTGGATGATTAGTATGTGCTGTACACTGAGATATGCTAGGGAGTGGGCGATTAGTATGTGGTACACTGAGATATGCTAGGGAGTGGATGATTAGTATGTGGTGTACACTGAGATATGCTAGGGAGTGGGCGATTAGTATGTGGTACACTGAGATATGCTAGGGAGTGGATGATTAGTATGTGGTGTACACTGAGATATGCTAGGGAGTGGGCGATTAGTATGTGGTACACTGAGATATGCTAGGGAGTGGATGATTAGTATGTGGTGTACACTGAGATATGCTAGGGAGTGGATGATTAGTATGTGCTGTACACTGAGATATGCTAGGGAGTGGATGATTAGTATGTGCTGTCCACTGAGATATGCTAGGGAGTGGATGATTAGTATGTGGTGTACACTGAGATATGCTAGGGAGTGGATGATTAGTATGTGGTGTACACTGAGATATGCTAGGGAGTGGGCGATTAGTATGTGGTACACTGAGATATGCTAGGGAGTGGATGATTAGTATGTGGTGTACACTGAGATATGCTAGGGAGTGGATGATTAGTATGTGCTGTACACTGAGATATGCTAGGGAGTGGATGATTAGTATGTGGTACACTGAGATATGCTAGGGAGTGGATGATTAGTATGTGCTGTCACTGAGATATGCTAGGGAGTGGATGATTAGTATGTGGTGTACACTGAGATATGCTAGGGAGTGGATGATTAGTATGTGGTGTACACTGAGATATGCTAGGGAGTGGAGGATTAGTATGTGGTACACTGAGATATGCTAGGGAGTGGATGATTAGTATGTGGTGTACACTGAGATATGCTAGGGAGTGGATGATTAGTATGTGGTGTACACTGAGATATGCTAGGGAGTGGATGATTAGTATGTGGTGTTCACTGAGATATGCTAGGGAGTGGATGATTAGTATGTGGTGTACACTGAGATATGCTAGGGATTGGATGATTAGTATGTGGTGTACACTGAGATATGCTAGGGAGTGGATGATTAGTATGTGGTGTACACTGAGATATGCTAGGGAGTGGGCGATTAGTATGTGGTACACTGAGATATGCTAGGGAGTGGATGATTAGTATGTGTTGTACACTGAGATATGCTAGGGAGTGGGCGATTAGTATGTGGTACACTGAGATATGCTAGGGAGTGGATGATTAGTATGTGGTGTACACTGAGATATGCTAGGGAGTGGATGATTAGTATGTGGTGTACACTGAGATATGCTAGGGAGTGGGCGATTAGTATGTGGTACACTGAGATATGCTAGGGAGTGGATGATTAGTATGTGGTGTACACTGAGATATGCTAGGGAGTGGATGATTAGTATGTGGTACACTGAGATATGCTAGGGAGTGGATGATTAGTATGTGGTGTACACTGAGATATGCTAGGGAGTGGATGATTAGTATGTGGTGTACACTGAGATATGCTAGGGAGTGGATGATTAGTATGTGGTGTACACTGAGATATGCTAGGGAGTGGATGATTAGTATGTGCTGTACACTGAGATATGCTAGGGAGTGGATGATTAGTATGTGCTGTACACTGAGATATGCTAGGGAGTGGATGATTAGTATGTGGTGTACACTGAGATATGCTAGGGAGTGGATGATTAGTATGTGGTGTACACTGAGATATGCTAGGGAGTGGATGATTAGTATGTGGTGTACACTGAGATATGCTAGGGAGTGGATGATTAGTATGTGGTACACTGAGATATGCTAGGGAGTGGATGATTAGTATGTGGTGTACACTGAGATATGCTAGGGAGTGGGCGATTAGTATGTGGTACACTGAGATATGCTAGGGAGTGGATGATTAGTATGTGGTGTACACTGAGATATGCTAGGGAGTGGATGATTAGTATGTGGTGTACACTGAGATATGCTAGGGAGTGGGCGATTAGTATGTGGTACACTGAGATATGCTAGGGAGTGGATGATTAGTATGTGGTGTACACTGAGATATGCTAGGGAGTGGGCGATTAGTATGTGGTACACTGAGATATGCTAGGGAGTGGATGATTAGTATGTGGTGTACACTGAGATATGCTAGGGAGTGGGTGATTAGTATGTGGTGTACACTGAGATATGCTAGGGAGTGGATGATTAGTATGTGGTGTACACTGAGATATGCTAGGGAGTGGATGATTAGTATGTGGTGTACACTGAGATATGCTAGGGAGTGGATGATTAGTATGTGGTACACTGAGATATGCTAGGGAGTGGATGATTAGTATGTGGTGTACACTGAGATATGCTAGGGAGTGGATGATTAGTATGTGTGTACACTGAGATATGCTAGGGAGTGGATGATTAGTATGTGGTACACTGAGATATGCTAGGGAGTGGATGATTAGTATGTGGTGTACACTGAGATATGCTAGGGAGTGGGCGATTAGTATGTGGTACACTGAGATATGCTAGGGAGTGGATGATTAGTATGTGGTACACTGAGATATGCTAGGGAGTGGATTATGCTAGGGAGTGGGCGATTAGTATGTGGTGTACACTGAGATATGCTAGGGAGTGGATGATTAGTATGTGGTGTACACTGAGATATGCTAGGGAGTGGATGATTAGTATGTGGTACACTGAGATATGCTAGGGAGTGGATGATTAGTATGTGGTGTTTCTACTAAGCTGCCACCTTTTATTAAGCAACCAGTTTCCAGATTCCCAATAAGTTGTTTTATTATACATTTGACCTCCATTAAGCAGCCACATGTGCTGCCATTGGCTGTTTAAGGCAGGTATATATATGACTCTATAGCCACATATGATCATTCACACAAAACAGCCCATCACTTAACATATATATAAGATATCATATCAATAATTGTGTACCCCATCATTTATGAGCTGATTCAATTAAACAATCAAAGAGACCAATAGAATTCTAGATGATTCACAATCAAACAGACCGATAGAATTCTAGATGAATCACAATCAAACAGACCGATAGAATTCTAGATGATTCACAATCAAAGAGACCAATAGAATTCTAGATGATTCACAATCAAACAGACCAATAGAATTCTAGATGATTCACAATCAAACAGACCAATATAATTCTAGATGATTCACAATCAAACAGACCAATAGAATTCTAGATGATTCACAATCAAACAGACCAATAGAATTCTAGATGATTCACAATCAAACAGACCAATAGAATTCTAGATGATTCACAATCAAAGAGACCAATAGAATTCTAGATGATTCACAATCAAACAGACCAATAGAATTCTAGATGATTCACAATCAAACAGACCGATATAATTCTAGATGATTCACAATCAAAGAGACCAATAGAATTCTAGATGATTCACAATCAAACAGACCAATAGAATTCTAGATGATTCACAATCAAACAGACCAATAGAATTCTAGATGATTCACAATCAAACAGACCAATAGAATTCTAGATGATTCACAATCAAACAGACCAATAGAATTCTAGATGATTCACAATCAAACAGACCAATATAATTCTAGATGAAGTAAGTTATTTTCCATAATAACGCCCTCTATTACTCCCTATGCATTAAGGTTAATCACTTAACTACGTAGGGAGTCAATTATAATTGTAGTCTATTAGTAATTTCAAATTCTGCGCAGTGTGCAGTATAGTATAGAAAGTAATGCACAAAATGTGTGGGAACCAGGTGAAACATCCATGACAGGCTAGAAAACGTTTTTTTCTTTTCTTAATTTCATGTTTTTAATCAGTTCTATGCTTGACTATGAGGTGTAATCTACAGAATTTACATACTCTAGGCTTCACTGTGAGCTGTAATCTACAGAATTTACATATTCTAGGCTTCACTGTGAGCTGTAATCTACAGAATTTACATATTCTAGGCTTCCCTGTGAGCTGTAATCTACAGAATTTACATATTCTAGGCTTCCCTGTGAGCTGTAATCTACATAATTTACATATTCTAGGCTTCAGTGTGAGCTGTAAACTACAGAATTTACATATTCTAGGCTTCCCTGTGAGCTGTAATCTACATAATTTACATATTCTAGGCTTCAGTGTGAGCTGTAATCTACAGAATTTACATATTCTAGGCTTCCCTGTGAGCTGTAATCTACATAATTTACATATTCTAGGCTTCACTGTGAGCTGTAATCTACAGAATTTACATATTCTAGGCTTCACTGTGAGCTGTAATCTATAGAATTTACATATTCTAGGCTTCACTATAAGCTGTAATCTACAGAATTTACATATTCTAGGCTTCACTGTGAGCTGTAATCTACAGAATTTACATATTCTAGGCTTGACTTGGAGCTGTAATCTACATAATTTACATATTCTAGGCTTCACTGTGAGCTGTAATCTACATAATTTACATATTCTAGGCTTCCCTGTGAGCTGTAATCTACATACTTTACATATTCTAGGCTTCCCTGTGAGCTGTAATCTACAGAATTTACATATTCTAGGCTTCACTGTGAGCTGTAATCTACATAATTTACATATTCTAGGCTTCAGTGTGAGCTGTAATCTACAGAATTTACATATTCTAGGCTTCAGTGTGAGCTGTAATCTACAGAATTTACATATTCTAGGCTTCACTGTGAGCTGTAATCTACAGAATTTACATATTCTAGGCTTCAGTGTGAGCTGTAATCTACAGAATTTACATATTCTAGGCTTCACTGTGAGCTGTAATCTACATAATTTACATATTCTAGGCTTCAGTGTGAGCTGTAATCTACAGAATTTACATATTCTAGGCTTCAGTGTGAGCTGTAATCTACAGAATTTACATATTCTAGGCTTCACTGTGAGCTGTAATCTACAGAATTTACATATTCTAGGCTTCAGTGTGAGCTGTAATCTACAGAATTTACATATTCTAGGCTTCACTGTGAGCTGTAATCTACATAATTTACATATTCTAGGCTTCAGTGTGAGCTGTAATCTACAGAATTTACATATTCTAGGCTTCCCTGTTAGCTGTAATCTACAGAATTTACATATTCTAGGCTTGACTGTGAGCTGTAATCTACAGAATTTACATATTCTAGGCTTCACTGTGAGCTGTAATCTACATAATTTACATATTCTAGGCTTACTGTGAGCTGTAATCTACATAATTTACAACCAGCTTCACTGTGAGCTGTAATCTACATAATTTACATATTCTAGGCTTCATTGTGAGCTGTAATCTACAGAATTTACATATTCTAGGCTTCAGTGTGAGCTGTAATCTACAGAATTTACATATTATAGGCTTGACTGTGAGCTGTAATCTACAGAATTTACATATTCTAGGCTTCACTGTGAGCTGTAATCTACAGAATTTACATATTCTAGGCTTCACTGTGAGCTGTAATCTACATAATTTACATATTCTAGGCTTCACTATGAGCTATAATCTACAGAATTTACATATTCTAGGCCTCACTGTGAGCTGTAATCTACATAATTTACATATTCTAGGCTTGACTGTGAGCTGTAATCTACAGAATTTACATATTCTAGGCTTCACTGTGAGCTGTAATCTACATAATTTACATATTCTAGGCTTGACTGTGAACTGTAATCTACATAATTTACATATTCTAGGCTTCACTGTGAGCTGTAATCTACAGAATTTACATATTCTAGGCCTCACTGTGAGCTGTAATCTACATAATTTACATATTCTAGGCTTGACTGTGAGCTGTAATCTACATAATTTACATATTCTAGGCTTGACTGTGAGCTGTAATCTACATAATTTACATATTCTAGGCTTCAGTGTGAGCTGTAATCTACAGAATTTACATATTCTAGGCTTCAGTGTGAGCTGTAATCTACAGAATTTACATATTATAGGCTTGACTGTGAGCTGTAATCTACATAATTTACATATTCTAGGCTTGACTGTGAGCTGTAATCTACAGAATTTACATATTCTAGGCTTCACTGTGAGCTGTAATCTACAGAATTTACATATTCTAGGCTTCACTGTGAGCTGTAATCTACAGAATTTACATATTCTAGGCCTCACTGTGAGCTGTAATCTACAGAATTTACATATTCTAGGCTTCACTGTGAGCTGTAATCTATATAATTTACATATTCTAGGCTTGACTGTGAGCTGTAATCTACATAATTTACATATTCTAGGTTTCACTGTGAGCTGTAATCTACAGAATTTACATATTCTAGGCTTCACTGTGAGCTGTAATCTACAGAATTTACATATTCTAGGCTTCACTGTGAGCTGTAATCTACAGCATTTACATATTCTATGCTTGACTGTGAGCTGTAATCTACAGAATTTACATATTCTAGGCTTCACTGTGAGCTGTAATCTACAGAATTTACATATTCTAGGCTTGACTGTGAGCTGTAATCTACAGAATTTACATATTCTAGGCTTCAGTGTGAGCTGTAATCTACATAATTTACATATTCTAGGCTTGACTGTGAGCTGTAATCTACATAATTGACATATTCTAGCCTTGACTGTGAGCTGTAATCTACATAATTTACATATTCTAGGCTTCACTGTGAGCTGTATTCTACATAATTTACATATTCTAGCCTTGACTTGGAGCTGTAATCTACAGAATTTACATATTCTAGGCTTCACTGTGAACTGTAATCTACATAATTTACATATTCTAGCCTTCACTGTGAGCTGTAATCTACATAATTTACATATTCTAGGCTTCACTGTGAGCTGTAATCTACATAATTTACATATTCTAGGCTTCACTGTGAGCTGTAATCTACATAATTTACATATTCTAGGCTTCACTGTGAGCTGTAATCTACATAATTTACATATTCTAGGCTTCACTGTGAGCTGTAATCTACATAATTTACATATTCTAGGCTTCACTGTGAGCTGTAATCTACATAATTTACATATTCTAGGCTTCACTGTGAGCTGTAATCTACATAATTTACATATTCTAGGCTTCACTGTGAGCTGTAATCTACATAATTTACATATTCTAGGCCTCACTGTGAGCTGTAATCTACATACTTTACATATTCTAGGCTTCAGTGTGAGCTGTAATCTACAGAATTTACATATTCTAGGCTTGACTGTGAGCTGTAATCTACATAATTTACATATTCTAGGCTTCAGTGTGAGCTGTAATCTACAGAATTTACATATTCTATGACAGAACAAGTTTTGCTCATGGAGACAGTGAGATTGTAGTACTTCCAGAATGGAAAACAATAAATGCAGAACTCTAGATATGGACATTCCAATAAATGTAGAATACTAGATATGGACATTCCAATAAATGTAGAATACTAGATATGGACATTCCAATAAATGTAGAATACTAGATATGGACATTCCAATAAATGTAGAATACTAGATACGGACATTCCAATAAATGCAGAAAATTAGATAAAGATGGGTTGGGTGGACCGGGGGAGGGGGGACAAGTCAGACATACTTTCTGTGCATGAAATCAAACTTCCCACTTGCCAAGTACCCCTTCAGCCCCTCATTATACCACACCAACAGCCCAGGTTCATATGCTGACGTTTTAGGTGTTAATGATGGAGGTTCATGTGCGTTTGAGCAGTATTTCAGATGAACACCCGGGTTGAACCAGTGACCTTCCACAAGCCTGCTGGATAGCTTCCTCACATGACATAACCCCAGTGGGATTCCAACCTACTGTATCGAGGGGGCAAGGTCAATTGCGACACCCCCGTGGGATTCCAACCTACTGTATCGAGGGGGCAAGGTCATTCACTGCAAATATTCAGTCAAGGAGGCCCCACTTATCTCATAGCCCCTTTATGCATTTACTTAGAATGTGCTGTCCCTGTGAGATATTCTAAGAATTGGATAATTACCCATCATGATTGCTGTATTATGTCACCAGTTTTCAGTAATTAATTCAGATTGTAATGTATGTATGTATGTATGTTATGTATGTTCCATTAATGTCAAACCCCTTGCGGGGACCTAGACATGTTTTCCTGGGCAGGCTTAGCCGACCTAAGTGGTTAACCAGTACTAAGCAATGTGTGCGAGGTGCCTTGCTCAATGACACTACATACGTGGCCTGACCGAGTATCCAACCCGGGACCGTTCGATTCCAAGTCCGATGCTCTACCACTGGACCACGGACGCCACACATGTAAAAGATGAAGGTACTTCCACATTTTACAAAATAACCAATAACTATGTAAAATAACCAATAACTATGTAAAATGATGGTTTAATAATGTTTAAGCTTAAACTAATTTCATATGCGGATCTGTAGTCCAGTGGTAACACGTTGGACTGGTAATCCAGGGATCGCAGGTTCGATCCCCCGTCTGACCATAATAAAATTAACAGTTTCAGAGGGGACGTTAAACCGAGGTCTTGTGTCAGTGAAGTACACCATGCACGTAAAAGAACCAGAGGAGACTCTGGAATGGGTCTCTGTTTGTATCATGCACTATCCTCCAAAATCTAAAATGACTAATATCTTCAGGGGGCGTCGCTCATATGGGTAGCCGGTAGTGACGATAAATAAACGTAAAACACACATTTCATATGAAACATTGTTTTCAATTTGAGGAAAAAGAATGCATATTATAGAAACTTGGAGTCTCTACAGACAGAATCATCGCATAACCTGAACCAAATAGACGCCGCTAGAGCCTAATGCAGTTCGGGATCTCTAGTTAGACATGTAAACCATTTCTAATGCCAAGAACAGACATGTAAACCATTTCTAATGCCAATAACAGATATGTAAACCAATTATAATGCCAAGAACAGAAATGTAAACCATTTCTAATGCCAAGAACAGACATGCAAACCATTTCTAATGCCCAGAATATATATGTAAACCATTTTAATGCCAAGAACAGACATGTAAACCATTTTAATGCCAAGAACAGACATGTAAACCATTTCTAATGCCAAGAACAGACATGTAAACCATTTATAATGCCCAGAACAGACATGTAAACCATTTATAATGCCAAGAACAGACATGTAAACCATTTATAATGCCAAGAACAGACATGTAAACCATTTCTAATGCCCAGAACATATATGTAAACCATTTATAATGCCCAGAACAGATATGTAAACCATTTCTAATGCCCAGAACAGATATGTAAACTATTTCTAATGCCCAGAACAGATATGTATTTCTAGAGCTCTGGAGAGATAACTATTTCAACAGTCATGGACAGACATGTAAACAAGTTCTAGAGCCCCATGATGACATGCCATCCAATTATAGTACCCATGCAGATGTGTAAACCATTTCTAGTGCCCAGGTGGATGTGTAAACCATTTCTAGTGCCCATGCAGATGTATGAACCATTAATAGTGCCCAGGCAGATGTGTAAACCATTTCTAGTGCCCATGCAGATGTATGAACCATTAATAGTGCCCAGGCAGATGTGTAAACCATTTCTAGTGCCCATGCAGATGTATGAACCATTAATAGTGCCCAGGCAGATGTGTAAACCATTAATAGTGCCCATGCAAATGTGTAAACCATTTGTAGTGCCCATGCAGATGTATGAACCATTAATAGTGCCCAGACGGATGTGTAAACCATTCATAATGCCCAGGCGGATGTGTAAACCATTAATAGTGCCCAGGCGGATGTGTAAACCATTTCTAGTGCCCAGGCGGATGTGTAAACCATTTCTAGTGCCCAGGCAGATGTGTAAACCATTTCTAGTGCCCAGCCAGATGTGTAAACCATTTGTAGTGCCCAGGCGGATGTGTAAACCATTTGTAGTGCCCAGGCGGATGTGTAAACCAATTGTAGTGCCCAGGCGGATGTGTAAACCATTTGTAGTGCCCAGGCGGATGTGTAAACCATTAATAGTGCCCAGGTGGATGTGTAAACCATTTCTAGTGCCTAGGCGGATGTGTAAACCATTTGTAGTGCCCAGGCAGATGTGTAAACCATTTGTAGTGCCCAGGCGGATGTGTAAACCATTTCTAGTGCCCATGCAATGTGTAAACCATTTCTAGTGCCCAGGCGGATGTGTAAACCATTTCTAGTGCCCAGGTGGATGTGAAAACCATTTCTAGTGCCCAGGCGGATGTGTAAACCATTTCTAGTGCCCAGGTGGATGTGTAAACCATTTCTAGTGCCCAGGTGGATGTGTAAACCATTTCTAGTGCCCAGGCAGATGTGTAAACCATTTATAGTGCCCATGCAGATGTGTAAACCATTCATAGTGCCCAGGCAGATGTTTAAACCATTTCTAGTGCCCATGCAGATGTGTAAACCATTCATAGTGCCCAGGCAGATGTGTAAACCATTCATAGTGCCCAGGCAGATGCTTAAACCATTTCTAGTGCCCATGCAGATGTGTAAACCATTCATAGTGCCCAGGCGGATGTGTAAACCATTTCTAGTGCCCAGGCAGATGTGTAAACCATTTATAGTGCCCAGGCAGATGTGTAAACCATTTCTAGTGCCCATGCAGATGTGTAAACCATTCATAGTGCCCAGGCGGATGTGTAAACCATTTCTGGTGCCCATGCAATGTGTAAACCATTTCTAGTGCCCAGGCGGATGTGTAAACCATTTCTAGTGCCCATGCAGATGTGTAAACCATGTCTAGTGCCCAGGCGGATGTGTAAACCATTTCTAGTGCCCAGGTGGATGTGTAAACCATTTATAGTGCCCAGGTGGATGTGTAAACCATTTCTAGTGCCCAGGCGGATGTGTAAACCATTTATAGTGCCCATGCAGATGTGTAAACCATTTCTAGTGCCCAGGCAGATGTGTAAACCATTTCTAGTGCCCATGCAGATGTGTAAACCATTCATAGTGCCCAGGCAGATGTTTAAACCATTTCTAGTGCCCATGCAGATGTGTAAACCATTCATAGTGCCCAGGCAGATGTGTAAACCATTCATAGTGCCCAGGCAGATGTTTAAACCATTTCTAGTGCCCATGCAGATGTGTAAACCATTCATAGTGCCCAGGCAGATGTGTAAACCATTTATAGTGCCCAGGCAGATGTGTAAACCATTTATAGTGCCCAGGCGGATGTGCAAACCATTTCTAGTGCCCATGCAGATGTGTAAACCATTTATAGTGCCCAGGCGGATGTGTAAACCATTTCTGGTGCCCATGCAATGTGTAAACCATTTCTAGTGCCCAGGCGGATGTGTAAACCATTTCTAGTGCCCATGCAGATGTGTAAACCATTTCTAGTGCCCAGGCGGATGTGCAAACCATTTCTAGTGCCCAGGTGGATGTGTAAACCATTCATAGTGCCCAGGTGGATGTGTAAACCATTTCTAGTGCCCAGGCGGATGTGTAAACCATTTATAGTGCCCATGCAGATGTGTAAACCAGTCATAGTGCCCAGGCAGATGTGTAAACCATTTCTAGTGCCCATGCAGATGTGTAAACCATTCATAGTGCCCAGGCGGATGTGTAAACCATTTATAGTGCCCAGGCAGGTGTGTAAACCATTTCTAGTGCCCATGCAGATGTGTAAACCATTTCTAGTGCCCAGGCGGATGTGTAAACCATTTCTATTGCCCATGCAGATGTGTAAACCATTTATAGTGCCCAGGCGGATGTGTAAACCATTTCTAGTGCCCATGCAATGTGTAAACCATTTCTAGTGCCCAGGTGGATGTGTAAACCATTTCTAGTGCCCATGCAGATGTGTAAACCATTTGTAGTGCCCAGGCTGATGTGTAAACCATTTCTAGTGCCCATGCAATGTGTAAACCATTTATAGTGCCCAGGCAGATGTGTAAACCATTTCTAGTGCCCATGCAATGTGTAAACCATTTCTAGTGCCCAGGCGGATGTGTAAACCATTTCTAGTGCCCATGCAGATGTGTAAACCATTTCTAGTGCCCATGCAGATGTGTAAACCATTTATAGTGCCCAAGCGGATGTGTAAACCATTTATATTGCCCATGCAGATGTGTAAACCATTTATAGTGCCCAGGCGGATGTGTAAACCATTTATAGTGCCCAGGCAGATGTGTAAACCATTTCTAGTGCCCATGCAATGTGTAAACCATTTATAGTGCCCAGGCGGATGTGTAAACCATTTATAGTGCCCAGGCAGATGTGTAAACCATTTCTAGTGCCCAGGCGGATGTGTAAACCATTTCTAGTGCCCAGACAGATGTGTAGACCATTTCTAGTGCCCAGGTGGATGTGTAAACCATTTCTAGTGCCCAGACAGATGTGTAAACCATTTCTAGTGCCCAGGCAGATGTGTAAACCATTTCTAGTGCCCAGGCGGATGTGTAAACCATTTCTAGACACCTTTCATCACAATAAGGGATATTTAATGTTTGTATCTTGGTGAAGACATTGTTTACAGTATCTCATTTAGACTTGAGAGTCTTAAACATCATTATCAATGTCTGATTAATATGACACAAGCAGACTGGTGGAACCAGTGATGGTGGTGCACCAGGTATGGAACACCTAAACTTGCCAGTAAAATTGGTCAGCTATCACCCCATATAACTGAAACATGCCCCTTTCTTCAGATTGCCTCCACTGTCCAACCCCACCTCCCTTGCCCACCCACCTGTTCTGTAAACCTCCACCTCCCCTGTCCACCCCCTGTCCACCTCCCCTGCCCACCCCTGTCCACCTCCCCTGCCCACCCACCTGATCTGTAAACCTCCACCTCCCCTGTCCATGTCCACCTCCGCTGTCTACCCCCACCCCCACTTACCTCCCCTATTCACCTTCCTGTCCACCCCACCAACTCTGTTCACCCACACCTCCCCTGTCCACCTCCACTTACATCCCCACCTTCCCTTTCCACCTCCCCCTGTCCACCTCACCTCCCCTGTCTACCACCACCTCCACTTACAACCCACTTCCCCTGTCCACCTCCACCTCCCCTGTTCACCTCCACCTTCCTGTCCACCCCACAAACTCCGGTCCACCCACACCTTCCCTGTCCACCTCATCTACCCCCACCCACTACCTCCCTATTGTATTGTACCTTTACAAGGTCCATAGTATTCTATATAGACGTCCTCTTGTCTGACACATGCCGCTTTCTTCAGACTACATTCACTTAAGTAGGTCAGACCATCACTGGCGCACACGTAACCAGTGGTCGGGAAATCGTACTCGGGACAAATAAACTCACAGAAGCATTGTGGGGGGGAATAGTTGTATGAACACGTGGCACCAAAGAAACAAGTAAGATCCCCGCATGACTTTGTATGTCCTGAATTGTAAAAGAATAAAACCAATTTAGCATGATTAACGCAGTGGTTAGCACATTCATTTCTCACCAATGCAGCATGGGATCGATCCTCTGGGCAGTACATCTAATGGTGCTCACAGGATCTGACTAGTGGGTTTTCTCCAAGGTACTCAGAGTTTCGACCCACATGACGGACCACATATATAATTATACGCTTGTATCCACACAAACAACAGTATTTAATGTAATGTGTTAAAACTTGGTTTTGTAACCAGTGAGAAGTATGTAGGTTTTGTATCCAGTGTGAAGTATGTAGGTTTTGTATCCAGTGTGAAGTATGTAGGTTTTGTATCCAGTGAGAAGTATGTAGGTTTTGTATCCAGTGTGAAGTATGTAGGTTTTGTATCCAATGAGAAGTATGTAGGTTTTGTATCCAGTGAGAAGTATGTAGGTTTTGTATCCAGTGTGAGGTATGTAGGTTTTGTATCCAGTGAGAAGTATGTAGGTTTTGTATCCAGTGTGAAGTATGTAGGTTTTGTATCCAGTGTGAAGTATGTAGGTTTTGTATCCAGTGTGAAGTATGTAGGTTTTGTATCCAGAGTGAAGTATGTAGGTTTTGTATCCAGTGTGAAGTATGTAGGTTTTGTATCCAGTGTGAAGTATGTAGGTTTTGTATCCAGTGTGAAGTATGTAGGTTTTGTATCCAGTGTGAAGTATGTAGGTTTTGTATCCAGTGTGAAGTATGTAGGTTTTGTATCCAGTGTGAAGTATGTAGGTTTTGTATCCAGTGTGAGGTATGTAGGTTTTGTATCCAGTGTGAAGTATGTAGGTTTTGTATCCAGTGTGAAGTATGTAGGTTTTGTATCCAGTGTGAGGTATGTAGGTTTTGTATCCAGTGTGAAGTATGTAGGTGTTGTATCAAGTGTGAAGTATGTAGGTTTTGTATCCTCTGTGAAGTATGTAGGTGTTGTATCAAGTGTGAAGTATGTAGGTTTTGTATCCTCTGTGAAGTATGTAGGTGTTGTATCAAGTGTGAAGTATGTAGGTTTTGTATCCAGTGTGAAGTATGTAGGTTTTGTATCCTCTGTGAAGTATGTAGGTTTTGTATCCTCTGTGAAGTATGTAGGTTTTGTATCCAGTGTGAGGTATGTAGGTTTTGTATCCAGTGTGAAGTATGTAGGTGTTGTATCAAGTGTGAAGTATGTAGGTTTTGTATCCTCTGTGAAGTATGTAGGTGTTGTATCAAGTGTGAAGTATGTAGGTTTTGTATCCTCTGTGAAGTATGTAGGTGTTGTATCAAGTGTGAAGTATGTAGGTTTTGTATCCAGTGTGAAGTATGTAGGTTTTGTATCCTCTGTGAAGTATGTAGGTTTTGTATCCTCTGTGAAGTATGTAGGTTTTGTATCCTCTGTGAAGTATGTAGGTTTTGTATCCTCTGTGAAGTATGTAGGTTTTGTATCCAGTGTGAAGTATGTAGGTTTTGTATCCTCTGTGAAGTATGTAGGTTTTGTATCCTCTGTGAAGTATGTAGGTTTTGTATCCTCTGTGAAGTGTGTAGGTTTTGTATCCTCTGTGAAGTATGTAGGTGTTGTATCCTCTGTGAAGTGTAATGTTGTTCTTACTATGAAAACAGAGCTAAATATTGAACCAATGCTATACAATACAAACAACATATCTACAACAGGTTACATGTATACTATGTGTTCTCTATTCAAGATTAAATCATAAATTGTTCCCTTCAACAACACAAGTGTATTAACTTCAGATTTCATATTTTTTCATGTTAACTAAATTCCAATACGAGTGTACACGATCCACTCCAGAAACAATGAAAACAATCATACACTGAAATAAAAATTGCGGTTTATGAAATAAAAAAGAAAGTATTTCCTGGTTAAGTATTCATCTATAGTCATTACACAAGTAGAATCTAGAATGTCTACATTCACTGCATTAGTTTAGCTTAAGCATATTTGATTGTATATGTAGACACAATCATAATCATACAAGTATTACATACGTACACAAATAGGTTGCACCACAAATAACAACATTAGATACATAACTTGTTTCGCAATCGAGCTAAAATAAATTTGAATAAACTAACATTAGATTCAGTCCTAAATATTATGTAATGCAATTATGTTCATTCAAAAAGTGTAAGCTTCGTAAGTCACAACATCATCATCACTCTTTGAAACAGTGTTATTTTCCTATACATATAAATAAAGTTCTGCATTTGTTTTATAGTACCAGTATTATATTCCTTTACGAAAACAATACAAGAATTGAATACATTAACAATATTCTGTGATACTGCAACACATCTACATTTTTTACGAACAAACTTGCAAACGATGTGATGTATAAATCGTGAACACAACATGGATGCCACAGTAATTGATTGTTATATATATATATATATATATATATATACACAGTAATTGATTGTTATATATCTACAGTAATTGAATGTTATATATATACAGTAATTGAATGCTATATATCCACAGTAATTGATTGTTATATATATCTACAGTAATTAATTGCTATATCTACAGTAATTGAATGTTTTATATATATATATTATATATATATATATATATATATATATATATATATATATATATATATAGTAATTGATTGTTATATATCTACAGTAATTGATTGTTATATATCTACAGTAATTGAATGTTATATATCTACAGTAATTGAATGTTTTATATATATATATATATATATATATATATTATATATATATATATATATATATATATATATAGTAATTGATTGTTATATATCTACAGTAATTGAATGTTATATATCTACAGTAATTGAATGTTTTATATATATATATATAGTAATTGATTGTTATATATCTACAGTAATTGAATGTTATATATATACAGTAATTGAATGTTATATATCTACAGTAATTGAATGTTATATATCTACAGTAATTGAATGTTATATATCTACAGTAATTGAATGTTATATATCTACAGTAATTGAATGTTATATATCTACAGTAATTGAATGTTATATTTAATACATGTACAGTAATTGAATGTTATATTTAATACATGTACAGTAATTGAATGTTATATTTAATACATGTACAGTAATTGAATGTTATATTTAATACATGTACAGTAATTGGATGTTATATATCTACAGTAATTGAATGTTATATATAATACATGTACAGTAATTGGATTTTATATATATACAGTAATTGAATGTTATATTTAATACATGTACAGTAATTGGATGTTATATTTAATACATGTACAGTAATTGGATGTTATATTTAATACACGTACAGTAATTGAATCTTATATTTAATACATGTACAGTAATTGAATCTTATATTTAATACATGTACATTAATTGGATTTTATATATCTACAGTAATTGAATGTTATATTTAATACATGTACAGTAATTGAATGTTATATTTAATACATGTACAGTAATTGAATGTTATATTTAATACATGTACAGTAATTGGAGACACTGGTTGATCAATCAGTCATAGAAAGAAAACCAATAAACGCTGTGGTTAGCATGCTCGCTTCTCGCCAATGGAACCAGAGTTTGATCCTCAGACCGGGAAGTATGGTACGGTGATCACCACATACGACAGGTGGGATTTCTCCGGGTACTCCTGTTTCCTCCCTCATGAATAACCACATTTACGCTTTCATCCACAGTTACGCTTTCATCCATGCCAACGAGAGTGATTAATATAAGTTTGTTTCATAATCGTTGTAAAATGACTCAAGTTTAGACAGAAAACATTGACATTGCTGGTAGTTTGTTTCATTTATGTTTAGACATCTTGGATCAGCTGTACTTGTTTTTTATCATACTCAGCATGTAGTTACAATTTGATAACCAGTAATTTATTATTCAATGACAAATATAACATCAACAAGCATGTATATTTAATCACATCAATTCTATGTGTTGTTACGAGCCAATCATATATCAATTCTATCAATTTATGAACCAATCGCATCGATTCTAGCAACCTATGAACCATTCGCATCGATTCTAGCAACCTATGAACCAATCAAATCGATTCTAGCAACCTATGAACCAATCAAATCGATTCTAGCAACCTATGAATCAATCAAATCGATTCTAGCAACCTATGAACCAATCACATCGATAATAGCAACCTATGAACCAATCAAATCACTTCTACTGACTTATGACCTTGATATAATTTATGCTAATTACAGCAGCCTTCTGACAACTGATAATTACTTTAATATGTTGATCTTACTACACGGGGGAAAAATAAAATGAAGACTATTGCAAAGGGTCAAAATACAACAATCAAGGACACACAAAGTCAATCTGCTCAACGTTACTTGGTGCCAGCACAAGACAAGGGGGTGGAGGGGGAGGGGGTGGAGGGGGAGGGGGTGGAGGGGGTAAAATGTGAAAGTACCATACACACAATACAACAATATGTCTGTACTCTAAAAGTCGATACAATGAAACACAAATTGGCAGTTTCTCCAAATGTATATATTTGTATAACTTACTCGTATTTGTATAACCGACTTGGTTTGTTTCTGAATTTCGTATTCGGTTTTATCAACTGTTCACAGTATAGACGTGGTGTTGTATCGGGTGGCATGGGGTGATATACATGGATAATAATTCACACAGGGTTCATGAAATACTTGTAGTTTTATCAACACTCATTATACACTAGGTATACAGTCTGTATGTAGAACATTATCCACTAGGGGTACAGTATATATGTAGAACATTATACACTAGGTATACAGTCTGTATGTAGAACATTATACACTAGGTATACAGTCTGCATGTAGAACATTGTACACTAGGTATACAGTCTGTATGTAGAACATTATACACTAGGTATACAGTCTGAATGTAGAACATTATACACTAGGTATACAGTCTGCATGTAGAACATTGTACACTAGGTATACAGTCTGTATGTAGAACATTATACACTAGGTATACAGTCTGAATGTAGAACATTATACACTAGGTATACAGTCTGCATGTAGAACATTATACACTAGGTATACATTATGTATGTAGAACATTATACACTAGGTATACAGTCTGCATGTAGAACATTATACACTAGGTATACAGTCTGCATGTAGAACATTATACACTAGGTATACATTATGTATGTAGAACATTATACACTAGGTATACAATCTGAATGTAGAACATTATACACTAGGTATACAGTCTGCATGTAGAACATTATACACTAGGTATACAGTCTGCATGTAGAACATTATACACTAGGTATACAGTCTGCATGTAGAACATTATACACTAGGTATAGTCTGCATGTAGAACATTATACACTAGGTATACAGTATGCATGTAGAACATTATGCACTAGGTATACAGTATGTATGTAGAACATTATATACTATGTATACAGTCTGTATGTAGAACATTATACACTAGGTATACAATATGTGTGTAGAACATTATACACTAAGTATACAGTCTGTATGTAGAACATTATATACTAGGTATACAGTATGTATGTAGAACATTATACACTAGGTATACAGTCTGTATGTAGAACATTATACACTAGGTATACAGTCTGCATGTAGAACATTATACACTAGGTATACAGTCTGTATGTAGAACATTATACACTAGGTATACAATCTGCATGTAGAACATTATACACTAGTATACAGTCTGTACGTAGAACATTATACACGAGGTATACAGTATGTATGTAGAACATTATACACTAGGTATACAGTATGTATATAGAACATTATACACTTACCTTCTCCGTATAACTCCAGATTATATTCTAGAACAATGTAAGCACTTAGTTTCATGTCTATGCTTTTACAAAGAACGATAACTAGAGCACTAATCGTCTGCTGACAAGGGCAGATAATTAATAAAAAAAGATGATTTACTTTTTTTATTCAACAACAATGGCAGACGGCAGACTGTTTAATTGTACTGAGCAGAGGACAGACACTTCATTGTCTAATTACTGATGGACAAAGGGCAGAAAACCAACTGTTTATCTGTACCATGGCAACGACAGACAATATACCCTCCAATTACTGATGGACAAAGGGCAGAAAACCAACTGTTTATCTGTACCATGGCAACGACAGACAATATACTCTCCAATTACTGATGGAAAAAGGGCAGAAAACCAACTGTTTATCTGTACCATGGCAACGACAGACAATATACTCTCCAATTACTGATGGACAAAGGGCAGAAAACCAACTGTTTATCTGTACCATGGCAACGACAGACAATATACTCTCCAATTACTGAAGGCCAAGGGGCAGACAACCAACTGTTTATCTGTACCATGACAACGACAGACAATATACTCTCCAATTACTGAAGGACAAAGGGCAGACAATATACTGTTAAATTGTACGAAGCCGAGGGCAGATAATTTACTGTCTAATTACTCAATGAAAAGGAAAGATAACCAACCATTTTATTGTGCAATGACAAGGGCAGACAATTTACGATCAAAGTACTCCATGATAAGGACAGATAACTGACTGTTTAATTGTACAGTGACATGGGCAGACAATTTACTGCTAGTAATGTAAGCCTACAACAGACATTGTGGCAGGTGTGGACAACACACTGTTTGACAAGGGCAGACAACTCATTGTTTGATAAGGACAGACAATTCAGTTTGACAAGGGAAGACAATTTGGCTGGACAAGAACAGACAACTCAGTTTGACAAGGGCAGACGATTCAGCTTGACAAGAACAGACAACCCACTGTTTGACAAGGGCATGCAACTCACCATTTGACAAGGGCATACAACTTGCTGATTTACCAGGACAGACAACTCAATGCTTGACAAGGGCAGACAGCTAACTGTTTGACAAGGGCAGACAACTCACTGTTTGACAAAGGAAGATAACTCAATATTTGACAAAGGAAGACAACTCACTGTTTGGAAAGGGAAGACAACTCAGTTTTTGACAAGAGCAGACAACTCAGTTTGACAAGTTACCTGCCTTAATAATCTAAAACAAGTGATGTCCGAATCACTTCAAGTTACCTCTTTAACTTAAAGTTACATAAAAAGATCCACAACGATACAGTAACATCAAACCATTTCACATCATAAAGAGGATAACAATACTACTCAGTGATAAAAGGTCTATACTTACCCCCATCACAACCCATCTTGCCAGCTGGTATCCCTGATTCCATGCACCGACCACATTTATGTCCATCAAATCCACGATTACAGATACATCTGCCTGTGTTCTGTTGACAATCGGAGCGACTTGCACCCACAGAGTGACAATTACAAGCTGAAAGAAAAGTAGGAGATGTGCATTCCTTCATATTCATCTTATAACTTTATTCTCAACTGCCCATCAATATCTGATTATAACTGGAAGGTCAGTGGAGTCTGTTCTGAAGGAGATGGTCAGTGGAGTCTGTTCTGAAGGAGATGCTCAGTGGAGTCTGTTCTGAAGGAGATGCTCAGTGGAGTCTGTTCTGAAGGAGATGCTCAGTGGAGTCTGTTCTGAAGGAGATGCTCAGTGGAGTCTGTTCTGAAGGAGATGCTCAGTGGAGTCTGTTCTGAAGGAGATGCTCAGTGGAGTCTGTTCTGAAGGAGATGCTCAGTGGAGTCTGTTCTGAAGGAGATGCTCAGTGGAGTCTGTTCTGAAGGAGATGCTCAGTGGAGTCTGTTCTGAAGGAGATGCTCAGTGGAGTCCATTCTGAAGGAGATGCTCAGTGGAGTCTGTTCTGAAGGAGATGCTCAGTGGAGTCTGTTCTGAAGGAGATGCTCAGTGGAGTCCGTTCTGGAGGAGATGCTCAGTGGAGTCTGTTCTGAAGGAGATGCTCAGTGGAGTCTGTTCTGAAGGAGATGCTCAGTGGAGTCCGTTCTGAAGGAGATGCTCAGTGGAGTCTGTTCTGAAGGAGATGCTCAGTGGAGTCCGTTCTGAAGGAGATGCTCAGTGGAGTCTGTTCTGAAGGAGATGCTCAGTGGAGTCTGTTCTGAAGGAGATGCTCAGTGGAGTCTGTTCTGAAGGAGATGCTCAGTGGAGTCTGTTCTGAAGGAGATGCTCAGTGGAGTCTGTTCTGAAGGAGATGCTCATCTCCTGGGTACAAGTCATTAACTCTCTAAACTCTGTAGGCAACTGACAACTTCCTCATATCATAATTTATCACCTGTCTAAATGAGAATAAATTTCCATTTGAAGAAATAAAACCCCACAAATAGAGACTTTAAAATGGAATATAAGTGTAGACATACGCATGCATCCTGGATTCCCATCTTCCTGTATCAGTTGGAGGCCCCAGTATCCCGGCAAGCACCTGTCACATCGCTGGCCTCCAACCCCTGGCTTACACACACACTGCTTGTTTCCCGGGTTGCACGTGGTACTCAGGGAGCCAATTGTGTTACACTGACACTGATCTATGAGGACAAATACATACAGTCATATGAAATATTAAACGTGTAATTAAATCTGGTATATACATATGAAATATTACACGTGTATTCAAATCTGGTATATACATATGAAATATTACACGTGTAATTAAATCTGGTATATACATATGAAATATTACACGTGTAATTAAATCTGGTATATACATATGAAATATTACACATGTAATCAAATCTGGTATATACATGTGAAATATTACACGTGTAATTAAATCTGGTATATACATGTGAAATATTACACGTGTAATTAAATCTGGTATATACATGTGAAATATTACATGTGTAATCAAATCTGGTATATACATATGAAATATTACATGTGTAATCAAATCTGGTATATACATGTGAAATATTACACGTGTAATTAAATCTGGTATATACATGTGAAATATTACACATGTAATTAAATCTGGTATATACATGTGAAATATTACACGTGTAATTAAATCTGGTATATACATGTGAAATATTACACGTGTAATTAAATCTGGTATATACATGTGAAATATTACACATGTAATTAAATCTGGTATATACATGTGAAATATTACACGTGTAATTAAATCTGGTATATACATGTGAAATATTACACGTGTAATCAAATCTGGTATATACATGTGAAATATTACACGTGTAATTAAATCTGGTATATACATGTGAAATATTACACGTGTAATTAAATCTTGTATATACATGTGAAATATTACACATGTAATTAAATCTGGTATATACATGTGAAATATTACACGTGTAATCAAATCTGGTATATACATGTGAAATATTACACGTGTAATTAAATCTGGTATATACATGTGAAATATTACACGTGTAATTAAATCTGGTATATACATGTGAAATATTACACGTGTAATTAAATCTGGTATATACATGTGAAATATTACACATGTAATTAAATCTGGTATATACATGTGATTAGATACAGGTTAAAGGCCAATTATTTATACACCTACCCCCAATAACCCTTACATTCATAACCCCTACCCACAATAACATATACATCCATAACCCCTTCTTCCCCCAATGTGCTTGAATAAATATATGAACACAAAAATATTGTGTGTGTTGGGGGGGGTGTATGGGGTAGGGGTTATCAAGAAGTATCTGCGTGGTTGGACATAATAGCTGTTCTCTCATCATTTCACTTACTGTCTCATCAGATGCAGTTTCCCAAATATTTGTGTTAAATTATGTTTTTGTCCTTAAAATGGATCACACAAGAGGGCCAAATCACGAAGTTCACCTCTTCAACGTGTTGTTATTTTTCCCGGGCGCTGGGCTGGTGTGTCTCATAGCTTTCGCTGAGGTTGGACCCAGCATCATCCGCAGGTATAGACACTGTTCATCGCTCCCCATTCACGAGGGAATGATTAGCACCCGAAATGGACAAATGGAGGGAAGTGATGACGAATGCTGACCAGAGAGGATGGGGGAAGTGATGAGGAATGTTGGCCAGAGAGGATGGGGAAGTGATGAGGAATGCTGGCCAGAGTATGGGGGAAGTGATGAGGAATGCTGGCCAGAGAGGATGAGGGAAGTGATATGGAATGCTAGCAAGAGAGGATGGGGGAAGTGATGAGAAATGCTGACCAGAGAGGATGGGGGGAAGTGATGAGAAATGTTGACCAGAGAGGATGGATGAAGTGATAAGAAATGTTGGCCATAGATGATGAGGGAAGTGATAAGGAATGTTTGCCATAGAGGACGGGGGAAGTGATGAGTAATGCTGACCAGAGAGGATGGGGGAAGTGATGAGGAATGCTAGCAAGAGATGATGGGGGGAAGTGATGAGAAATGCTGACCAGAGATGATGGGGGAAGTGATGAGAAATGCTGACCAGAGGATGGGGGGAAGTGATAAAAAAGGTTGGCCATAGAGGATGAGGGAAGTGATAAGGAATGTTGGCCATAGAGGATGGGGGAAGTGATGAGGAATGCTGACCAGAGAGGATGGGGGAAGTGATAAGGAATGTTGTCCAGAGAGGATGGGGGAAGTGATGAGGAATGTTAGCCAGAGAGGATGGGGGAAGTGATGAGGAATGCTAGCAAGAGAGGATGGGGGAAGTGATACGGAATGTTGGCCAGAGAGGATGGGGGAAGTGATATGGAATGTTGGCCATAGAGGATGGGGGAAGTGATATGGAATGTTGGCCATAGAGGACGGGGGAAGTGATGGGAAATGTTGGCCAGAGAGGATGGGGGAAGTGATGAGGAATGCTGACCAGAGAGGATGGGGGAAGTGATGGGAAATGTTGACCAGAGAGGATGGGGTAACATGTGGAAGCCAGTTTCCAGGTTACCAGCTGAGAAGACATGAGGATTTGGGTAAGATGCATTGTTTGGTTTTATATCGTTAACTATAAGTTTGTACGTATATCCGAAACTCACACTAGTCTTTTGAAGGATTGAACATTCTTGGTTAGAGGTCATTACAGAATTACTTCCAAATAGTTTTAATTAAATTTTTATCAATATTTAAGTGTCAGGGAATGTGGTTTCACATTGTCTCTTCGACGTAGTGAACTGGGTTTTGATAAATTGAGCTAATATGAAAAAGGTTAAGACATTTATCACAGCAGATAAAACCAGAATCTTTTCACTTTTGTCCAAACACTGATTTTAAAAGCGTTCTCTATAGATTTGTCAAAAATGTTTACAACAATAGAATTTGTTCATACTTTATACATCACTAGTAGAGTGTATTTCTAACCAAAATATGAAATAAAATTGATATGCTAATAATGACTTATATTATTATATTCAGCGTAGATGTTGCTTAATGGTGAAACTTTTATTTGATTAAGTTTTATAGTGTTTTGAAGGATTGAACTTTGAGTTTTATGGTGTTTATGCAGAGACTTCATGTTTACACATTTTCTATCAATAATTTTAGATATGTTTTTTTCGATTTCTTTAAACAGACGTACGCACACATTAAAACAATATCGCATCTTCAAACTTCATACTCAGTAGAGCTACATTTAGTAAATACAACCAATATTGTAATTCCAAACAATCAACAATCAATTTTATCTTCAGTTGTCTGAAATTGCACAATTCAAGCAATTTTGATGTGTTTGATTTATTTATCATTTGCAAAGGAATATGTTCTACATAGTCAGAATTCATGATTAACATACAAATGTTATCGAAATATTACACAGTTACGGCTGATTACCCATGGTATGTGCACACATATACTGGGAATAAGTCATAGCATTGTTATTCAAATGATGTTCAGTACAAACAAATCAATTATATGCACAATAAAACATTATTAAAATGTCGAGGACATTTTCAAAATGTTCATGATTGGTTTGAATACTTTCCAAAACAACAGATCTTCTTATACTCTAGGACTGCCATGCAGCATTACAAAACCGTGCACTGAGGGCTTTCAGTGTAACCACGACAACTAAATAGTTATACATGCACGTCATAAAACAACATAACAACACATATACAACACTCAATGTACAGGGTGCAACAACAGAGTTACATCTACATGCAGTTTACCAACATCACCACACATCTGCTATATCCTCTCCACGTATTATCATGAAAATATAAAAATAGCAAGTATTTAACAAACAGAAAAGGGGAGATAATTTTGTAAGTTCAGCACAGAGTTATGCTTCTTGCATTCTGAATTGCATTACATTGCCCTGTATCCATACATCAAATTACGTATGCTTGTCTTCAATAATTTGGAACATATTCAAGCATTTAACAAAGAGAAAAGGGGAGATAATTTAGTAAGTTAAACATCTTGCATCTCATCCATACATTAACTATGATTATCTTCAATAATCTTGAACATATGCTCCCGACAAGAATTTAGCAAAGTGAAAAAGGGAGACAATTTATAATTCAGCTAGTTCATCACAGAGTGATGCTTCATGTACTGCCTTACATTACCCTCTCTCACCCTCTCTCACTGTACACAGCCTTAAATGACCCTATCTCACTGTACACTGCCTTACATTACCCTCTCTCACTGTACACTGCATACATTACCCTCTCTCACTGTACACAGCCTTAAATGACCCTATCTCACTGTACACTGCCTTACATTACCCTCTCTCACTGTACACTGCATACATTACCCTCTCTCACTGTACACTGCCTTACATTACCCTCTCTCACTGTACACTGCATACATTACCCCCTCTCACTGTACACTGCATACATTACCCTCTCTCACTGTACACTGCCTTACATTACCCTCTCTCACTGTACACTGCCTTACATTACCCTCTCTCACTGTACACTGCCTTACATTACCCTCTCTCCTGTACACTGCCTACATTACCCTCTCTCACTGTCACGCTTACATTACCCTCTCTCACTGTACACTGCATACATTACCCTCTCTCACTGTACACTGCCTACATTACCCTCTCTCACTGTACACTGCCTTACATTACCCTCTCTCATTGTACACTGCATACATTACCCTCTCTCACTGTACACTGCATACATACCCTCTCTCACTGTACACTGCATACATTACCCTCTCTCACTGTACACTGCATACATTACCCTCTCTCACTGTACACTGCATACATTACCCTCTCTCACTGTACACTGCATACATTACCCTCTCTCACTGTACACTGCCTTACATTACCCTCTCTCACTATACACTGCATACATTACCCTCTCTCACTGTACACTGCATACATTACCCTCTCTCACTGTACACTGCATACATTACCCTCTCACACTGTACACTGCATACATTACCCTCTCTCACTGTACACTGCCTTACAGATGGATATGTAGTCCAGTGGTAACACGCTGAACTACTGGTCATCCAGGGATCGCAGGTTCGCTCCCCCGTCTGACCCTAATAAAAGTAAGTGTTTCAGATGGGACGTTAAACCGAGGTCTCGTGTCGGTGCTTTACACGGGCACGTAAAAGAACCAGAGGAAACTCTGGAATGGGTCTCTTTCTGTATCATGGCACTATCCTCCAAAAATCTAAAATGACTAATCTCTTCAGGAGGCATCGCTCATATGGGCAACCCGTAGTGACCATAAACAAACGTAAAACACACACTGCCTTAAAACAGACGAGAGTTTCTTTAGACCATTGTTTATACATGTGGTACATTCCATTTATAAATATTGGTTCGACGGACAACCAAATGTATTAAAGTCACACCTCATGTAGAAATGTTTTAAAGTCACACCTCATGTAGAAATGTTTTAAAGTCACACCTCATGTAGAAATGTTTTAAAGTCACACCTCTGTAAAATGTTTTAAAGTCACACCCAAAAAACACACCAAAAAAAACAACCAAAAAAAACCCCAAAAATTTAAAGTCACACCTCATGTAGAAATGTTTTAAAGTCACACCTCATGTAGAAATGTTTTAAAGTCACACTCATGTAGAAATGTTTTAAAGTCACACCTCATGTAGAAATGTTTTAAAGTCACACCTCATGTAGAAATGTTTTAAAGTCACACCTCATGTAGACAGAATTCGACACCCCCAATGAGATTTGAACCTACAGCAGAGATAGGCAACTGATTTGAAGTCAATGACCGTAACCACTCAGCCATGGAGGCCCCAAATATCCTAACAGACGGATATGTAGTCCAGTGGTAACACGCTGGCCTGGTAATCCAGGGATCGCAGGTTCGATCCCCCGTCTGACCCTAATAAAATTAACAGTCTTTCAGATGGGACGTTAAACCGAGGGCTCGTGTCGGTGCTTTACACCGTGCACGTAAAAGAACCAGAGGAGACTCTGGAATGGTTCTATTTCGGTATCATTGCACTATCCTCCAAAAATCAAAAATAACTAATCTCTTCAGGAGGCGTCGTTCATATGGGCAACCGGTAGCGACGATAAATAAACGTAAAACACCACCACCACCCAAATATCCCAAAATCAATTATGTCTCCAGTGATGACCTGTGTTAGATGAGTCAACCACAAACAAGCCATTGTCTCCTACTGTGAAACCTTGATATAAAGGAAAGACAAACAATAATTCAAACAATGCCATTTGACATTAGTTTCAATTAATTTACATCTTCCGTTGTATCCATTTTTCACAGTAAAGATTATTAGTTACATAGAGTTAGATATGATGTTTGCTTGTTCAGTAGAGCTGTACCTACCTTCTGCATTACCGTAACCTGTAGGAGGAATGTTTACATGTTTTATCTTGTCTACGGGCAATGAGTCACGACGTACGTAGGATATAATGTTTACATGTTTTATCTTGTCTACGGGCAATGAGTCACGACGTACGTAGGATATAATGTTTACATGTTTTATCTTGTCTACGGGCAATGAGTCACGACGTACGTAGGATATAATGTTTACATGTTTTATCTTGTCTACGGGCAATGAGTCACGACGTACGTAGGATATAATGTTTACATGTTTTATCTTGTCTACGGGCAATGAGTCACGACGTACGTAGGATATAATGTTTACATGTTTTATCTTGTCTACGGGCAATGAGTCACGACGTACGTAGGATATAATGTTTACATGTTTTATCTTGTCTACGGGCAATGAGTCACGACGTACGTAGGATATAATGTTTACATGTTTTATCTTGTCTACGGGCAATGAGTCACGACGTACGTAGGATATAATGTTTACATGTTTTATCTTGTCTACGGGCAATGAGTCACGACGTACGTAGGATGAATGTTTACATGTTTTATCTTGTCTACGGGCAATGAGTCATGATGTATGTAAGATGAATGATTCACAACAAGAGTAGCCCAATTTTGATTATTTTCGGAAGAGCGAAATAAACTTTATATTTATTTAATATACAGGCAACTCTTCCATTTCCTATATCAATGAGTAGATAACTCTATTCTGCTCTTGAAGTACAATACAGTACATGATTAAAACCTTGCATGTTGATTTGCCAACCGTTCACAAGCCAGTATTACAGCTTCCTGAAATCAAGAGGTTATTATTTCTCGAAGAAAAGAAATTTGAGTCAATATGTGTTCTGCGGTTTTCAAATTTTACCAATGAAATACCTTAATACAATTTACACTTCTTAAGATCTTTAGTTTCATTTGAAACATATGATATATGTTTGATATATGTATGATATATGTATGATATATGTTTGATATATGTTTGGTATATGTATGATATATGCTTGATATATGTATTATATATGTTTGATATATGTATTATATATGTTTGATATATGTTTGATATATGTTTCATAAATCTGAATGTGCTTCCTAAATATTTAAATGGGGAATTTTCTAAGAAAAAAAGTACAACTATGTATTACCTGGACAGCCGGCTTTGTCAGGTCCCGGAGAGAAGGTCAGCTGATCATTGCAGCACCCATGTGTGCTCTCCGTGCAGTCCCTGATGTACGAGTCTGATAACTGCTCTAATAACAAAATAATTGCACATCACCAATAACATGCAACAGGACAGCACAACCAGTTGCAACAAGATAACACAAACACAAACATGATAGTAAACAAGGCAATCATGTTTGCTGAGATGCAATAAAGCATGTCGATAGTTCTACTCAGTATTAGTGGTATAAATCTACCTCCATTCAATAATGTACCTCACCATTCAATAATGTACCTCACCATTCAATAATGTACCTCCATTCAATAATGTACCTCCATACAATAATGTACCTCCATTCAATAATATACCTCACCATTCAATAATGTACCTCCATTCAATAATGTACCTCCATTCAATAATATACCTCACCATTCAATAATGTACCTCCATTCAATAATGTACCTCCATACAATAATATACCTCCATTCAATAATGTACTTCCATTCAATAATGTACCTCCATTCAATAATGTACCTCCATTTAATAATGTACCTCCATTCAATAATGTACCTCCATTCAATAATGTACCTCCATTCAATAATATACCTCACCATTCAATAATGTACCTCCATTCAATAATGTACCTCCATTCAATAATGTACCTCCATTCAATAATGTACCTCCATTCAATAATATACCTCACCATTCAATAATGTACCTCCATTCAATAATGTACCTCCACTCAATAATGTACCTCCATTCAATAATGTACCTCCACTCAATAATGTACCTTCATTCAACAGCGCCTTCGCTGGCCTTTTGAGAGTGGTCCGGCCAAAAACTAGCACTGAAAGTGCGACTTAGCTAGATGGGGTTCGGGATTGCTCCCCCGAGAGTTCCTTGCATCTGAAGACATTTTAGTACATTAACAGTTTATTAATACATACCTTTGTTCATAATTTGGTGTATTGGGCTAGTTGAACATTTTTGATATTATGAAATAAATGTTGGGTCTATATCTGTTTTATAGCAATGTATTGGACGTGTCAGTTACTGCCAATAAGTAATTCCCAGACCGTGTGTGTGTGTGTTTTACGTTTATTTATCGTCGCTACCGGTTGCCCATATGAGCGACGCCTCCTGAAGAGATTAGTAATTTTAGATTTTTGGAGGATAGTACATGATACAGACAGAGACCCATTACAGAGTCTCCTCTGGTTCTTTTACATGCACGGTGTAAAGCACTGACACGAGACCTCGGTTTAACGTCCCATCTGAAAGACTGTTAATTTTATTAGGGTCAGACGGGGGATCGAACCTGCGATCCCTGGATTACCAGTCCAGCGTTTTACCACTGGGCTACAGATCCGTCTGTTCCCAGACCGTGCACCATGTATTACAGTTATATACAACATACCAGGCCAGTGTCACGTGTCAATCACACGTAAGAATATACCCAGGTACAATATGTCTAGATGCTCCTTATGAATCTTTGGTCCACTGGTCACAGGCCAATAAAAGATAAGTTGTTGAAATTGCATACACATGCAGAATGGGGTGTCTTCTCAACTTCTCATAACTTTGAGCAGGTGGTTATTTATGACCCACAGGAGTCCATGTGTTAAGTGCAAAACATAAGAAATATTTTAGACTTTTCTAATATTAATAGACTAAAATCATCGATGGCCGGACCGGCGATGACGGCACTGTTCAATAATGTAACGCTACTCAATATTTCAGAAACAATTTTCAACTAGAGGGAACTCAGTAGAGCACATACCTTCATCACACTGTTCACCGGTAGCACCTACCTCCACCGCACTGTTCACCGGTAGCACCTACCTCCACCACACTGTTCACCGGTAGCACCTACCTCCACCACACTGTTCACCGGTAGCACATACCTCCACCACACTGTTCACCGGTAGCACCTACCTCCACCACACTGTTCACCGGTAGCACCTACCTCCACCACACTGTTCACCGGTAGCACATACCTCCACCACACTGTTCACCGGTAGCACCTACCTCCACCACACTGTTCATCGGTAGCACATACCTCCACCACACTGTTCACCGGTAGCACCTATCTCCACCACACTGTTCACCAGTAGCACATACCTCCACCACACTGTTCACTGGTAGCACCTACCTCCACCACACTGTTCACCGGTAGCACCTACCTCCACCACACTGTTCACCAGTAGCACCTACCTCCACCACACTGTTCACCGGTAGCACCTACCTCCACCACACTGTTCACCGGTAGCACCTACCTCCACCACACTGTTCACCAGTAGCACCTACCTCCACCACACTGTTCACCGGTAGCACCTACCTCCACCACACTGTTCACCGGTAGCACCTACCTCCACCACACTGTTCACCGGTAGCACCTACCTCCACCACACTGTTCACCGGTAGCACCTACCTCCACCACACTGTTCACCGGTAGCACCTACCTCCACCACACTGTTCACCGGTAGCACCTACCTCCACCACACTGTTCACCGGTAGCACATACCTCCACCACACTGTTCACCGGTAGCACCTACCTCCACCACACTGTTCACCGGTAGCACATACCTCCACCACACTGTTCACCGGTAGCACCTACCTCCACCACACTGTTCACCGGTAGCACATACCTCCACCACACTGTTCACCGGTAGCACCTACCTCCACCACACTGTTCACCAGTAGCACATACCTCCACCACACTGTTCACTGGTAGCACCTACCTCCACCACACTGTTCACCAGTAGCACCTACCTCCACCACACTGTTCACCGGTAGCACCTACCTCCACCACACTGTTCACCGGTAGCACCTACCTCCACCATACTGTTCACCAGTAGCACATACCTCCACCACACTGTTCACTGGTAGCACATACCTCCACCACACTGTTCACCAGTAGCACCTACCTCCACCACACTGTTCACGGTAGCACCTACCTCCACCACACTGTTCACCAGTAGCACCTACCTCCACCACACTGTTCACCGGTAGCACCTACCTCCACCACACTGTTCACCGGTAGCACATACCTCCACCACACTGTTCACCGGTAGCACCTACATCCACCACACTGTTCACCGGTAGCACCTACATCCACCACACTGTTCACCGGTAGCACCTACCTCCACCACACTGTTCACTGGTAGCACCTACCTCCACCACACTGTTCACCGGTAGCACCTACCTCCACCACACTGTTCACCGGTAGCACATACCTCCACCACACTGTTCACCGGTAGCACCTACCTCCACCACACTGTTCACAAGTAGCAGATACCATGCTAAATGTCATGCTTGCCCTATCTCATACCTCCACCACACTGTTCACCGGTAGCACATACCTCCACCACACTGTTCACCGGTAGCAGATACCTTGCTAAATGTCATGCTTGCCCTATCTCATACCTCCACACCACTGTTCACCGCTAGCAGATACCATGCTAAATGTCATGCTTGCCCTATCTCATACCTCCACCACGCTGTTCACCGCTAGCAGATACCATGCTAAATGTCATGCTTGCCCTATCTCATACCTCCACCATGCTGTTCACAGCTAGCAGATACCTTGCCATATGTCATGCTTGCCCTATCTCATACCTCCACCATGCTGTTCACCGCTAGCAGATACCTTGCTAAATGTCATGCTTGCCCTATCTCATACCTCCACCACGCTGTTCACCCCTATCAGATACCTTGCTAAATGTCATGCTTGCCCTATCTCATACCTCCACCACGCTGTTCACCGCTATCAGATACCTTGCTAAATGTCATACTTGCCCTATCTCATACCTCCACCACGCTGTTCACCTCTATCAGATACCTTGCTAAATGTCATGCTTGCCCTATCTCATACCTCCACCACGCTGTTCACCGCTAGCAGATACCATGCTAAATGTCATGCTTGCCCTATCTCATACCTCCATCACACTGTTCACCGCTAGCAGATACCATGCTAAATGTCATGCTTGCCCTATCTCATACCTCCACCACTGTTCACCGCTAGCAGATACCATGCTAAATGTCATGCTTGCCATATCTCATACCTCCACCACACTGTTCACCGCTAGCAGATACCATGCTAAATGTCATGCTTGCCCTATCTCATACCTCCATCACACTGTTCACCGCTAGCAGATACCATGCTAAATGTCATGCTTGCCCTATCTCATACCTCCATCACACTGTTCACCGCTAGCAGATACCATGCTAAATGTCATGCTTGCCCTATCTCACTATTTCACAAGGATGAAGAATCTTGAAATAATTCCTGTGTCTGGATCATCACCAAAGATTAATGGATTGGTGTCCTAGTGGGTCTGGATCATCACCAAAGATTAATGGATTGGTGTCCCAGTGGGTCTGGATCATCACCAAAGATTAATGGATTGTTGTCCCAGTGGGTCTGGATCATCACCAAAGATTAATGGATTGGTGTCCCAGTGGGTCTGGAGCATCACCAAAGATTAATGGATTGGTGTCCTAGGCTCTTGGTGGAGCGTCCCATAACAATGATTAAACAATCATCCGTTAGTTTTTGCGTTATAATGGAATTTGTGATATTTTAAGCCACAACACGAGTAGTAGTGTAGCAAGTCTCATTAAAGCAGCATTACATCTTAATAAAGGATGTTTTGGGTAAAATATAAATACTAATGTGTGTGTGTTTATAAAAATCGAAATAGTCGCTCAGAAACGATAAAATTCCAATAAATTTAAACCGTCGTATACGCGAATTTGTTTATCAACACACGAAAGGTAAACACGCACAGCGCGCATGCGTGAAACAACAGAGAATATAGAAAACAACGTATATATTTTGAACATGAAAGACTAACTATCTATCTTCCTCTAATGTCGAACCCCTCGCGGGGATGTAGAAATGTCCCTAAAATACTTAGCTAACAGAGGTATGAATCAACATATCAATTAATTTAATTAAAAAAGGACAAATGGAGACGATGCATTCCGAATGCACCAAGTGCAGACGATGCGTTCCGGTTGTAAACAAGTGCGTGACCGATCGACTCGGAAAGTCCTACTTTCGGTTTCGAGTTTATTTTATCGCAATAAAACGCTGTTTACCAAATGAACATAAGCATACAAAGTATAATGTTAGAATGTGTAGCAGCATTGCTAACCATACGTAAAAATTGAATTTTTCAAATATATATAATTTCATACGATGTAATGCTGCTTTAAATATTAGGTATAATAAAACCATGAAACACGGTATAGCAATTGTATTAACTATAAACTATATAATTCATCCGGGTATGAATAACACTGCTTCCATTGCATACACTGCATCATTTATAACACACATAGTAACACTCGGCTGAACTTTGTTTCTTATATTTATGGGTTCCAGTCTTTGGACTTTGATATCAGGCGTCACAGATTCGAATACCCTAATAATATTAGCATCGTTTAGATGGAACTATCAACCGAGGTATCATGTATCGGGTGCTATGCACAAGACATGTACAAGAACAAAGGATGCTACAGGAATTGGAGAATTTACTGTATTTGATATTATCCTCAAAATAAAATAACTGAATATACATCTGAAGGTGTTGCAACACCAGGGGGCGACGAGACTGAAGGTGTTGTACCACCAGGGGGTGACGATACTGAAGGTGTTGTACCACAAGGGGGCGACGAGACTGAAGGTGTTGTACCACCAGGGGGCGACGATACTGAAGGTGTTGTACCACAAGGGGGCGACGAGACTGAAGGTGTTGTACCACCAGGGGGCAACGATACTGAAGGTGTTGTACCACCAGGGGGCGATGATACTGAAGGTGTTGCACCACCAGGGGGCGACGATACAGTGGGCAACGATACTGAAGGTGTTGTACCACCAGGGGCGACGATTCAGTGGGCAACGATAATGAAGGTGTTGCACCACCAGGGGTCGAGGATACTGAAGGTGTTGCACCACCAGGGGGCGACGATACAGTGTGCAATGATACTGAAGGTGTTGCACCACCAGGAGGAGACGATACTGAAGGTGTTGTACCACCAGGGGGCGACGATACAGTGGGCGACGATACTGAAGGTGTTGCACCACCAGGGGGAGACGATACAGTGGGCAACGATACTGAAGGTGTTGCACCACCAGGGGGAGACGATACTGAAGGTGTTGCACCACCAGGGGGCGACGATACAGTGGGCGACGATACTGAAGGTGTTGCACCACCAGGGGGCAACGATACAATGGGCAACTATACTGAAGATGTTGCACCAACAGGGGGCAACGATACAGTGGGCAACGATACTGAAGGTGTTGCACCACCAGGGGGCAACGATACAGTGGGTAACGATACTGAAGGTGTTGCACCACCAGGGTCAACGATACAGTGGGCAACGATACTGAAGGTGTTGCACCACTAGGGGGCGACGATACAGTGGACGACGATACTGAAGGTGTTGCACCAACAGAGGGCGACGATACAGTGGGCAACGATACTGAAGATGTTGCACCACCAGAGGGCGACGATACAGTGGGCAACGATACTGAAGGTGTTGCACCACTAGGGGGCAACGATACAGTGGACGACGATACTGAAGGTGTTGCGCCACCAGGGGGCAACGATACAGTGGGTAAAGATACTGAAGGTATTAAACCACCAGGGAGCGACGATATAATGGGCAACGATACTGAAGGTGTTGCACAACCAGGGGGCGACAATACTGATGGTGTTGCACCACCAGGGGGCGTCGATACAGTGGGCAACGATACTGAAGGTGTTGCACAACCAGGGGACGACGATACTGAAGGTGTTGCACCACCAGGGGACGATGATACTGAAGGTGTTGCACCACTAGGGGGTGACGATACTGAAGGTGTTGCACCACCAGGGGGCGACGATACAGTGGGCAACGGTACTGAAGGTGTTGCACCACCAGGGGACGACGATACAGTGGGCAACGGTACTGAAAGTGTTGCACCACCAGGGGGCGACAATAAATAAACATATAACATATATAGAAACATTTACCGTTATTCTTTCCTATGGAATTTTAATTTTTTAATTTTAATTACATGTATGTTGGAAGTCGAGAAACAGGACTTCATCGGAGGCTGTCATAACAGTCAACACTCTTAATGCATTGAACGTAGCTTCCCACGGCAACCACAAACAATGATGACATAAACAAACTTGGATAATCGTATTATGCGACCTTACAATATCCCATGAAGAATGTTAATGTTGTTCATCGGGATTTGAATATCAACCGCTGCAAAAGGGTTAATTGATGTAAAATGCATGGTAAATATCAGCATCAAGTCAAGTGATTTGATTGGTTAATTGTGAGATCTACATTCAGTTGAACCAATCAGTAGCTTAAGATCATAAGAAGTATCTAATCAAAAATTGATCAAAAGTTATTGGAAAAATGTGCTGTGATGGTTGCATAGAAACAGTTCTTGAAAGCAGAGAGGTGCATAAAGAAAAGAGAATGTAGTTGAACATACAGAAGCTTGAGAAAAGTGATGCTAGACAATTGGATGCACAACAGAAAGTGAGATAGGAATAATAAGTGAACATGTTCAGTTGTCACGTCTCAACAATATTATAGCCACCATTTCTAACCCTTGCTATCCAATAGCAAACTTATAATGTTCTGTCCGATTTACATTCTTCAAAGGTTGGTTTCTGTAACATATAACAATAATAAACAATCTTGGATTGCGGGATCAAAATCTTACAAGATTCTCACAAGATGTCAAAGGTAGTCCTAGCATATTTGAATGAAATCCGATGAATTCAATTTCTACATATTTAATTATCTTGTAAATTTATGAAAAACATGTTTTTAAAACAATAGATTAATCGCTCAAGAGACCTCATTCCTGATGGAATCCATCATAATAAGGGAGAGCAAAGGCAATGTGGATTTAAGTGTCTTGCCTTGGTTTAGACCATAAGAACCATCACTGTGGTTTAGGTGGAGCTAAAATTCACAACCTTTCATGTACAAGGCAGACATCGTATACATTACAGTATGGAGACTCCATATCGGACTGACAGACGGACATTACAGCATGGAGACTCCATATCGGACGGACAGACGGACATTACAGTATGGAGACTCCATATCGGACTGACAGACGGACATTACAGTATGGAGACTCCATATCGGACTGACAGATGGACATTACAGCATGGAGACTCCATATCGGACGGACAGACGGACATTACAGTATGGAGACTCCATATCGGACTGACAGACGGACATTACAGCATGGAGACTCCATATCGGACGGACAGACGGACATTACAGCATGGAGACTCCATATCGGACGGACTGACAGACGGACATTACAGCATGGAGACTCCATATCGGACGGACAGACGGACATTACAGCATGGAGACTCCATATCGGACGGACAGAAAGACGGACATTACAGCATGGAGACTCCATATCGGATGGACTGACAGACGGACATTACAGCATGGAGGCTCCATATCGGATGGACTGACAGACGGATATTACAGCATGGAGGCTCCATATCGGACGGACTGACAGACGGACATTACAGCATGGAGACTCCATATCGGATGGACAGACAGACGGACATTACAGCATGGAGACTCCATATCGGACGGACTGACGGACATTACAGCATGGAGGCTACATATCGGATGGACTGACAGACGGATATTACAGCATGGAGACTCCATATCGGATGGACAGACAGACGGACATTACAGCATGGAGGCTCCATATTGGATGGACTGACAGACGGACATTACAGCATGGAGGCTCCATATCAGATGAACAGACGGACGGACATTACAGCATGGAGGCTCCATATCGGATGAACAGACGGACATTACAGCATGGAGACTCCATATCGGATGGACTGACAGACGGACATTACAGCATGGAGGCTCCATATCGGATGAACAGACGGACGGACATTACAGCATGGAGGCTCCATATCGGATGAACAGACGGACATTACAGCATGGAGACTCCATATCGGATGGACTGACAGACGGACATTACAGCATGGAGGCTCCATATCGGATGAACAGACGGACATTACAGCATGGGGGCTCCATATCGGATGGACTGACAGACGGACATTACAGCATGGAGACTCCATATCGGATGGAGTGACGGATAGCCATTAGAAACTACCATGTACAACATGAAGGGCCTGTATATTCTCAGGTGAGCTCCACAAGAGTTGGAATGCTGGGTTCTCCATATGTCAATGAAACAAGACTATCCAGTTTGAATCTGCTATCACCCTATTTGAATCAGGTTTCTGTTTATTAACACAAAAACACACAAAAAAAATTGTTTTTTTGTTGTTAATAATTATTAGTATATTTTGCTGAATTACAGTGATAATATTGTTCCTACAATGCATCTAATGTTTAACAAACTTACATGTGGTGTCTCACGGCCCTCCCCCAGGCTCTCCTCCCGTCCTTCCTCCTAGCCCTCCCCAGGTTCACCTTCTGGCTCTCCCCCAGGCTCTCCTCCCGTCCTTCCTCCTGGCCCTCCCCAGGCTCTCCCCCGGCCCTCCTCCAGGCTCTCCCCCGGCCCTCCTCCTGGCCCTCCCCAGGCTCTCTTGGATACAGGCTCTGCACACTCCTGTATACTTAGATATATAGGCTCTGTACACTCCTGTATACTTGGATATACAGGCTCTGTACACTCCTGTATACTTGGATATACAGGCTCTGTACACTCCTGTATACTTGGAAAAACAGGCTCTGTACACTCCTGTATACTTGGATATACAGGTTCTATACACTCGTGTATACTTGGATATACAGGCTCTGAACACTCTGGCATACTTGGATATACAGGCTCTGAACACTCATGTATACTTGGATATACAGGCTCTGAACACTCTGGCATACTTGGATATACAGGCTCTGAACACTCTGGCATACTTGGATATACAGGCTCTGAACACTCATGTATACTTGGATATACAGGCTCTGTACACTCCTGTATACTTAGATATATAGGCTCTGTACACTCCTGTATACTTAGATATATAGGCTCTGTACACGTGTACGTGTATACTGCAAGTGTATAGTTTCCTCATTGTTCTACTGTACACATGGTGATGTTTGCAAGTGTATAGTTTCCTCATTGTTCTACTGTACACATGGTGTTGTTTGCAAGTGTATAGTTTCCTCATTGTTCTACTGTACACATGGTGTTGTTTGCAAGTGTATAGTTTCCTCATTGTTCTACTGTACACATGGTGTTGTTTGCAAGTGAATAGTTTCCTCATTGTTCTACTGTACACATGGTGTTGTTTGCAAGTGAATAGTTTCCTCATTGTTCTACTGTACACATGGTGTTGTTTGCAAGTGAATAGTTTCCTCATTGTTCTACTGTACACATGGTGATGTTTGCAAGTGAATAGTTTCCTCATTGTTCTACTGTACACATGGTGTTGTTTGCAAGTGAATAGTTTCCTCATTGTTCTACTGTACACATGGTGTTGTTTGCAAGTGTATAGTTTCCTCATTGTTCTACTGTACACATGGTGTTGTTTGCAAGTGAATAGTTTCCTCATTGTTCTACTGTAGACATGGTGATGTTTGCAAGTGAATAGTTTCCATAAACTCATGAAGCATATTTTGTTTATACGAAATACTTTCACGTTATTCTAATTTGTTTATTTGTTTTTGGTCATTTCTTCCATGAAATACAAATAGAGTACATGCAACACACAGAAATAGGATACTAATCATGTTAACATGTCTATAAATAACTATTTTGTTGCGCAAAAATCCCACATTCGACTCTTTGATGTGTGCCCCGTAACATAAAATATATTTCCAATCTACATGACCAAAAACAAACTAATTAAATAGACATAATCCAGGTTGGGCATAACAGACAATTTTCTGCATAATAACATCTCAATGCACATCTATACCGTCATAACATCTCAATGCACATCTATACCGTCATAACATCTCAATGCACATCTATACCGTCATAACATCTCAATGCACATCTATACCGTCATAACATCTCAATGCACATCTATACCTTCATAACATCTCAATGCACATCTATACCTTCATAACATCTCAATGCACATCTATACCGTCATAACATCTCAATGCACATCTATACCGTCATAACATCTCAATGCACATCTATACCGTCATAACATCTCAATGCACATCTATACCTTCATAACATCTCAATGCACATCTATACCTTCATAACATCTCAATGCACATCTATACCTTCATAAACTCATCAAGTTGCAGATAGATAACTACCACCCAGCAAATATGTCCAAATCTACAGTACATTTTGACATTTTTATTTCATTTCCGAGCTGAAAACATTAATAGAAACTAACTCCTGAAGTTTATTACAGCAAACATATCTATAAACAATTAATGAAAAATGCATAATCATTGTTTTGTGGGGATAACGTGGTTAATATTATGAGTCGTGGTTGAATGCACAATTTTCAATAAACACAATATTACAGTCAAACCTGTGTTAAGCAGCCAATCAATGAAATATCACAGAATGTGGCTGCTTATTAAAGGTGGATGGTTAATAGAGGTGACTGCTAAAACAGGTTTCATTATATAATAGAGGTGACTGCTAAGACAAGCTTAACTGTATAATAGAGGTGGCCGCAAACACAAGTTTAACTGCATAACAGAGGTGATCACTAACACAAGTTTAACTGCATAATAGAGGTGACCGCCAACACAGGTTTAACTGTATAATAGAGGTGACCGCCAACACAGGTTTAACTGTATAATAGAGGTGACTGCTAACACAAGCTTAACTGTATAATAGAGATGACTGCTAAGTGTTTGACTGTATAATAGAGGTGACAACTAAATGTTTGACTGTATAATAGAGGTGACCGCTGAAAGTTTGACTGTATAAGGAAGGTGACCGCTAAAAGTTTGATTGTATAATAGAGGTGACCGCTAAAGGTTTGACTGTATAATAGAGGTGACCGCTAAAAGTTTGACTGTATAATAGAGGTGACCGCTAAAAGTTTGACTGTATAGCAAATAAACTGAAACAATGTTATTTCAGTAGCATTCATACACAGTGGACATAAGCAAGATGCAAGCAGATGTATTGAACACGAAATATGCACACAGATATACAGTACACAGATAAAAGACGGCATACAAGCAGACACATACATATTGTTGCACAAGACATACACAAGAGAACTTTGAAGAGAAAAATATAGCATGACATTCAATAAAGAAAGAAATAGTAAATCATGTGCACAGTTACCTACCCTCATTACAGCATTTCTGGAACTGTAGGTGGCAGTAGCTACCGGCAGGACAATCATGGCCGCCGCTACACTGGTAGGGAATTCCTGTCGCCGAATCCAACACAGGGCTTATACCGTCACACAACACCTCGCCAATATCTGAGTGTAGAATGTTAAGTGAACAGACACACGCGCGCGCGCGCACGCACGCACGCACGCACGCACGCACGCACGCACGCACGCACGCACGCACGCACGCACGCACGCACGCACGCACGCACGCACGCACGCACGCACGCACACACCACACACATATGATACAGCTTGAGCAAACTTTAGAGACTAAATACCTCCCCACCCACTGGTAACCATGGTGATTGGCATATTGATACAGCTTGAACAAACTTTAGAGACTAAATACCTCCCCACCCACTGGTAACCATGGTGATTGGCACATCGATACAGCTTGAGCAAACTTTAGAGACTAAATACCTCCCCACCAACTGGTAACCATGGTGATTGGCACATTGATACAGCTTGAGCAAACATTATAGATTATAAACCTCCCCACCCACTGGTAACCATGGTGATTGGCACATTGATACAGCTTGAGCAAACTTTAGAGACTAAATACCTCCCAACCCACTGGTAACCATGGTGATTGACACATTGATACGGCTTGAGCAAACATTATAGATTATAAACCTCCCCACCCACTGGTAACCATGGTGATTGGCACATTGATACAGCTTGACCAAACATTATAGACTATAAACCTCCCCACCCACTGGTAACCATGGTGATTGACACATTGATACAGATTGAGCTAACATTAGAGACTTATAATACTGAACATTTGGTACCTATTTGACCTATTTTGAGCATTCTTGAAAGAGGTTGATCCCATGAAAATTGCTATAGAGCTTCGTGATGAATGGCAGTTCAGCCGGAGATGTCGTTTGAAGTGAAATGTTGACACAGTACGATGGATGACAGGCAGAAGGCGATAACATAAGCTCACCTTGAGCACAAAACAAAACATGCACATATCTATTTAGTGATATACACATACCATCACAGCTATCCATCGACTGTACAACAACCTGCTTCTGGTGCTCACAAGCTGCTGCCTGTAACTCACATTTGTTGCCATAGGTTACACCATCTGATCCGCAAACTGGGGATCTAGAAACAATATGACATAGGTTACACTATCTGATCCGCAAACTGGGGATCTAGAAACAATATGACATAGGTTACACTATCTGATCCGCAAACTGGGGATCTAGAAACAATATGACACAGGTTACACTATCTGATCTGCAAACTGGGGATCTAGAAACAATATGGCCTAGGTTACACTATCTGATCTGGAAACTGGGGATCTAGAAACAATATGACATAGGTTAAACCATCTGATCTGCAAACTGGGGATCAAGAAACAATATGACATAGGTTAAACCATCTGATCCACAAACTGGGGATCTAGAACAATATGACATAGGTTACACCATCTGATCTGCAAACTGGGGATCTAGAAACAATATGACATAGGTTACACTATCTGATCTGCAAACTGGGGATCTAGAAACAATATGACATAGGTCAAACCATCTGATCAGCAAACTGGGGATCTAGAAACAATATGACATAGGTTAAACCATCTGATCCGCAAACTGGGGATCTAGAAACAATATGACATAGGTTAAACCATCTGATCTGCAAACTGGGGATCTAGAAACAATATGACATAGGTTAAACCATCTGATCCGCAAACTGGGGATCTAGAAACAATATGACATAGGTTACGCTATCTGATCCACAAGTTGTTGTACTGTGGTATGTAAGGAAGACATACAGAGTTACTTCCCTGGCATCACGGTTGCTGTACTGTGGTATGTAAGGAAGACTATAGACTGCATAGAGTTACCTACCTGGCATCACAGCTGCTGTACTGTGGTATGTAAGGAAGACATACAGAATTACCTACCTGGCATCACAGCTGCTGTACTGTGGTATGTAAGGAAGACATACAGAGTTACCTACTTGGCATCACAGTTGTTGTACTGTGGTATGTAAGGAAGACATACAGAGTTACCTACCTGATGGCATCACAGCTGCTGTACTGTGGTATGTAAGGAAGACATACAGAGTTACCTACCTGATGGCATCACAGCTGCTGTACTGTGGTATGTAAGGAAGACATACAGAGTTACCTACCTGGCATCACAGTTGTTGTACTGTGGTATGTAAGGAAGACATACAGAGTTACCTACCTGTCATCACAGCTGCTGTACTGTGCTATGTAAGGAAGACATACAGAGTTACCTGCCTGATGGCATCACAGCTGCTGTACTGTGGTATGTAAGGAAGACATACAGAGTTACCTACCTGGCATCACAGTTGCTGTACTGTGGTATGTAAGGAAGACATACATAGTTACCTACCCGATGGCATCACAGCTGCTGTACTGTGGTATGTAAGGAAGACATACAGAGTTACCTGCCTGGCATCACAGCTGCTGTACTGTGGTATTTAAGGAAGACATACAGAGCTACCTACCTGATGGCATCACAGCTGCTGTACTGTGGTATGTAAGGAAGACATACATAGTTACCTACCTGGCATCACAGCTGCTGTACTGTGGTATGTACGGAAGACATACAGAGTTACCTACCTGGCATAACAGCTGCTGTACTGTGGTATGCAAGGAAGACATACAGAGTTACCTACCGATGGCATCACAGCTGCTGTACTGTGGTATGCAAGGAAGACATACAGAGTTACCTACCTGATGGCATCACAGCTGCTGTACTGTGGTATGTAAGGAAGACATACAGAGTTACCTACCTGATGGCATCACAGCTGCTGTACTGTGGTATGTAAGGAAGACATACAGAGTTACCTACCTGGCATCACAGCTGCTGTACTGTGGTATGTAAGGAAGACATACAGAGTTACCTACCTGATGGCATCACAGCTGCTGTACTGTGGTATGCAAGGAAGACATACAGAGTTACCTACCTGGCATCACAGCTGCTGTACTGTGGTATGCAAGGAAGACATACAGAGTTACCTACCTGATGGCATCACAGCTGCTGTACTGTGGTATGTAAGGAAGACATACAGAGTTACCTACCTGGCATCACAGCTGCTGTACTGTGGTATGTAAGGAAGACATACAGAGTTACCTACCTGATGGCATCACAGCTGCTGTACTGTGGTATGTAAGGAAGACATACAGAGTTACCTACCTGGCATCACAGCTGCTGTACTGTGGTATGTAAGGAAGACATACAGAGTTACCTACCTGGCATCACAGCTGCTGTACTGTGGTATGTAAGGAAGACATACAGAGTTACCTACCTGATGGCATCACAGCTGCTGTACTGTGGTATGTAAGGAAGACATACAGAGTTACCTACCTGATGGCATCACAGCTGCTGTACTGTGGTATGTAAGGAAGACATACAGAGTTACCTACCTGATGGCATCACAGCTGCTGTACTGTGGTATGTAAGGAAGACATACAGAGTTACCTACCTGATGGCATCACAGCTGCTGTACTGTGGTATGTAAGGAAGACATACAGAGTTACCTACCTGGCATCACAGCTGTTGTACTGTGGTATGTAAGGAAGACATACAGAATTACCTACCTGGCACCACAGCTGCTGTACTGTGGTATGTAAGGAAGACAAACAGAGTTACCTACCTGGCATCACAGTTGTTGTACTGTGGTATGTAAGGAAGACATACAGAGTTACCTACCTGATGGCATCACAGCTGCTGTACTGTGGTATGTAAGGAAGACATACAGAGTTACCTATCTGATGGCATCACAGCTGCTGTACTGTGGTATGTAAGGAAGACATACAGAGTTACCTACCTGATGGCATCACAGCTGCTGTACTGTGGTATGTAAGGAAGACAAACAGAGTTACCTACCTGGCATCACAGCTGCTGTACTGTGGTATGTAAGGAAGACATACAGAGTTACCTACCTGGCATCACAGCTGCTGTACTGTGGTATGTAAGGAAGACATACGGAGTTACCTACCTGGCATCACAGCTGATGTACTGTGGTATGTAAGGAAGACATACAGAGCTACCTACCTGATGGCATCACAGCTGAAGCTGCACGAGCATCTAGAGATGGAATCCATATCGAGGTAACACGTCCCACCGTACTGCTCACACATACTGTCATCACAATCAGCGCCTGAACCTTCTATGTGGCAAAAGTGTAACATATATACAAGTAATACCACATTGTTTACACCATTAGGTCCATCCGATGTCCGGAAGTTTGGGAGAAGTGAGAAATCTCGCAGTTACTCCATAAAACAATATAGGTTTTAAAATACACAATATCACCATTAAACACAATACTTCAATAGAAGGACTGCTTTTTATTTTAGAGAGTAGTTGGGTCGGCAGGGGCGAAATCAGGATCCATAGGGCTATTATGTCACACATGTCGCCCCCTACGATGAGCCCAATGTTTAACTCTTTAAATCTCATCCAAATTTTGGCAAACGTGAAAATATACTTTTTATTAATTTACTGAATTTGTTATTATTTAAAACTTGATGAGGCGGCATCCAAGAAACACACGAGACAGAAAGCTGAGATTAAGATCAAGCAGTTAATTTATAATGGCCTTATTGAATAGAATATGTTTTGTCTATGGAGAATAATGGGTTTGATTAGCCAATGGTGGCTAGTCTTTCACATGTGGTTGTCAGAGAAAATATTGTGATTTGAATATTTTCAAACTTTAAAATCGAAACATTGTGCTCCAGTGCTTAACCATTTATTCCACAATATACCAATTAGGCATTATATCTCCATACTGTGGACTAGCATTATACCTCCATACTGCGGACTAGCATTATATCTCCATACTGCGGACTAGCAATATATCTCCATACTGTGGACTAGCATTATATCTCCATACTGCGGACTAGCATTATATCTCCATACTGCGGACTAGCATTATATCTCCATACTGCGGACTAGCATTATATCTCCATACTGCTATAGTGGAATAGATAAAGATGTGCTATTTGTGTTGTATGGTGGGTATATGTGGGAAGTGATGGTGTTGTATGGTGGGTATATGTGGGAAGTGATGGTGTTGTATGGCGGGTATATGTGGGAAGTGATGGTGTTGTATGGCAGGTATATGTGGGAGGTGATGGTGTTGTATGGCGGGTATATGTGGGAAGTGATGGTGTTGTATGGCGGGTATATGTGGGAAGTGATGGTGTTGTATGGCGGGTATATGTGGGAAGTGATGGTGGTGTATGGCAGGTATATGTGGGAAGTGATGGTGTTGTATGGTGGTATATGTGGGAAGTGATGGTGGTGTATGGCAGGTATATGTGGGAAGTGATGGTGGTGTATGGTGGTATATGTGGGAAGTGATGGTGTTGTATGGTGGGTATGTGGGAAGTGATGGTGTTGTATATGTGGGAAGTGATGGTGTTGTATGGTGGGTATATGTGGGAAGTGATGGTGTTGTATGGTGGGTATGTGTGGGAAGTGATGGTGGTGTATGGCGGGTATATGTGGGAAGTGATGGTGGTGTATGGTGTGTGCATGTGGGAAGTGATGGTGGTGTATGGCAGGTATATGTGGGAAGTGATGGTGTTGTATGGTGGGTATGTGTGGGAAGTGATGGTGGTGTATGGCGGGTATATGTGGGAAGTGATGGTGGTGTATGGTGGGTATATGTGGGAAGTGATGATGGTGTATGGTGGGTATATGTGGGAAGTGATGGTGTTGTATGGTGGGTATATGTGGGAAGTGATGGTGTTGTATGGCGGGTATATGTGGGAAGTGATGGTGTTGTATGGCAGGTATATGTGGGAAGTGATGGTGTTGTATGGCAGGTATATGTGGGAAGTGATGGTGGTGTATGGCAGGTATATGTGGGAAGTGATGGTGGTGTATGGCAGGTATATGTGGGAAGTGATGGTGTTGTATGGCGGGTATATGTGGGAAGTGATGGTGGGTAATTGGGAAGTGATGGTGGTGTATGGCAGGATATGTGGGAAGTGATGGTGTTGTATGGTGGTATATGTGGGAAGTGATGGTGGTGTATGGCAGGTATATGTGGGAAGTGATGGTGGTGTATGGTGGTATATGTGGGAAGTGATGGTGTTGTATGGTGGGTATATGTGGGAAGTAATGGTGTTGTATATGTGGAAGTGATGGTGTTGTATGGTGGGTATATGTGGGAAGTGATGGTGTTATGGTGGGTATGTGTGGGAAGTGATGGTGGTGTATGGCGGGTATATGTGGGAAGTGATGGGTGTATGGTGTGTGTATGTGGGAAGTGATGGTGGTGTATGGCAGGTATATGTGGGAAGTGATGGTGTTGTATGGTGGGTATGTGTGGGAAGTGATGGTGGTGTATGGCGGGTATATGTGGGAAGTGATGGTGGTGTATGGTGGTATATGTGGGAAGTGATGGTGTTGTATGGTGGGTATATGTGGGAAGTGATGGTGTTGTATATGTGGGAAGTGATGGTGTTGTATGGTGGGTATATGTGGGAAGTGATGGTGTTGTATGGTGGGTATGTGTGGGAAGTGATGGTGGTGTATGGCGGGTATATGTGGGAAGTGATGGTGGTGTATGGTGGGTATATGTGGGAAATGATGATGTTGTATATGTGGGAAGTGATGGTGTGTATGGTGGGTATATGTGGGAAGTGATGGTGTTGTATGGTGGTATATGTGGGAAGTGATGGTGGTGTATGGTGGGTATATGTGGGAAGTGATGGTGTTGTATATGTGGGAAGTGATGGTGGTGTATGGTGGTATATGTGGGAAGTGATGGTGGTGTATGGTGGGTATGTGTGGGAAGTGATGTGTTGTATGACGGTATAGGGGAAGTGATGGTGTGTATGGTGGGTAATGTGGGAGTGATGGTGGTGTATGGTGGGTATATGTGGGAAGTGATGATGTTGTATATGTGGGAAGTGATGGTGTTGTATGGTGGGTATATGTGGGAAGTGATGGTGTTGTATGGTGGTATATGTGGGAAGTGATGGTGGTGTATGGTGGGTATATGTGGGAAGTGATGGTGTTGTATATGTGGGAAGTGATGGTGGTGTATGGTGGTATATGTGGGAAGTGATGGTGGTTTATGGTGGTATATGTGGGAAGTGATGGTGTGTATGGCGGGTTATGTGGGAAGTGATGGTTAGGGGTATATGTGGGAAGTGATGGTGTTGATGGTGGGTATATGTGGGAAGTGATGGTGTTGTATATGTGGGAAGTGATGGTGTTGTATGGTGGGTATATGTGGGAAGTGATGGTGTTGTATGGCGGGTATGTGTGGGAAGTGATGGTGTTGTATGGTGGGTATATGTGGGAAGTGATGGTGGTGTATGGTGGGTATATGTGGGAAGTGATGGTGTTGTATATGTGGGAAGTGATGGTGGTGTATGGTGGGTATATGTGGGAAGTGATGGTGGTGTATGGTGGGTATATGTGGGAAGTGATGGTGTTGTATATGTGGGAAGTGATGGTGTTGTATGGTGGGTATATGTGGGAAGTGATGGTGTTGTATGGTGGGTATATGTGGGAAGTGATGGTGTTGTATGGTGGGTATGTGTGGGAAGTGATGGTGTTGTATGGTGGTATATGTGGGAAGTGATGGTGTTGGCAGTAACAGTTAACATAGTTTGACAATGAGAAACAACAACAGTTTTCTGTGTTACAACAACAGTTTTCTGTGTTACAACAACAGTTTTCTGTGCTACAACAACAGTTTTCTGTGATACAACAACAGTTTGCTGTGATACAATATAAATACACTAATAGCATACATGTGAAGCATTTCTAGAGATTGCTATACATGTACAAGTAATGTCCACATTTCCCATAACCCTTTGCATGCGCTAGCGGCAGATCAAATCAGTTTTGCTAACAGCATAAAGCATAGAATGTGCTGTCTGATCAGGTACTATGATGATTGCTATTCGGATAGTGGAGCCAAAGCATTTGGCTGAATAGCAAACAACATAGATCCTGATCAGATGCGACGCTACACCGTGGCTGATCTGGATCTATGTTGTTTGCATATTGATATTATTTACTCAGCAAAGGGTTAACATGAACTATATGTTGTCACCACACTAGCAATAAATCCCTCTTGAGATGTCATGTTTCATTTCCTATTCTATATATGTATTAACAATACCCCCCATACACCCACCCCCATGACCCCACCCCCCAAGTCTCCAGAAATGGTTGACAGGTATGCTACTTCAACGAGGAATTAGAACATGTAAGCCATATATATAAACATGTAGAAAAATGAAGGAAAACTCTAGTTCTATATCACTTGTCTTAACCCTTTCCTTCATAGAGATTTAGGTTAATATACTATTATATCTCAATACAAACGACATCCATTTAGCTATCCTGCAGTTGATAAGTAGTCGCCATATCTATCCCACCTCCATAGATATTACTTGGGACTACATGAGATTCTGGACTTTATTATGAACATTGGTTTGGCTACTACATTGTCAATGTATGTCGTATTTGTAATGGCATCAAGAGGTGCTTCTATGAGGGAATGGGTTTATGAACATTGGTTTGGCTAATACATTGTCAATGTATGTCGTATTAGTAATGGCATCAAGAGGTGTTTCTATGAGGGAAAGGGTTAAAAGGGCAAGTTTTGTTTGTTTGTTTGCTTGTTTGTTTTCTGGGTTTACGGTGGCACCAACAGCTTAGGTCATATAGCGACTATCCAGCTATTATTGGTGGAGGACCTGGGTGCCTCACAAAGCAGTAGTTCAGGCAACAACGGACACCCAGGTAGAACCACCGATCGTCTGCATGCCAGCTGCATAGCTTCCTAACATGATAGAATACGACACCCAGATCGGGTCCAATCGGGACTTTAAGACTTTCTATATTAACTCATTTATTAAAGATATTTGGATGCTCTCAAAATGGCAGTGAGTTGTCACTGAAAACAACATTTTACATATACTCATATACAATATGTAATACTGCTGGGGGGGGGGGGGGCTTAGAGATGGCAAGTTTGAAGGGAATATGTCACGTATGCTGAAACATCCTGAACAGGAAGAGAGATCAATTGTGGCAGATTTTACAACATATTAAAGCAGTTTCACATTTACACTGAAGGTACATACAAAAATAACACAAGCACCACTGTATTTCGTAAGCTACGTGACCTTTTCACTTCTATAATTTTATATAAAATGTTATCTAAATTGTTCACACCTGACATCACAACATTTCCCAATATTTTGTTTTATTTTTTAATATAACTGATATTTTCCAAAATTCTCGGGACATTCCTGGGACATTACCGGGACATTCCTGGGACATTACCGGGACATTCCTGGGACATTACCGGGACATTCCTGGGACATTACCGGGACATTACCGGGACATTACCGGGACATTCCTGGGACATTCCCGGGACATTACCGGGACATTAGTTACATTTGTTGTTTGATATGTTCACTGACATTTTTTTAAAAATTCCCCGACATTTGGTTTATTTGTTAATTTCACTGACATTTTTTAAAAATTCCCTGACATTTGGTTTATTTGTTAATTTCATTGACAGTTTTATAAATTCGCTGACATTTCCTATCCGCTATAAGACCATTCCTATATACCCCTCCCCACTATAAGGCAGGCTGGATGAAGATCATCCCTATATACCCCTCCCCGCAATAAGGCGGGCTGAATGAAGATCATCCCTATATACCCCTCCCGCTATAAGGCGGGCTGGATGAAGATCATTCCTATATACCCCTCCCCGCTATAAGGCAGGCTGGATGAAGATCATTCCTATATACCCCTCCCCGCAATAAGGCGGGCTGGATGAAGATCATTCCTATATACCCCTCCCCGCAATAAGGCGGGCTGGATGAAGATCATATACCCCTCCCCGCTATAAGGCGGGCTGGATGAAGATCATTCCTATATACGCCTCCCCACTATAAGGCGGGCTGGATGAAGATCATCCCTATATACCCCTCCCCACTATAAGGCGGGCTGGATGAAGCTCATTCATATATACCCCTCCCCACTATAAGGCGGGCTGGATGAAGATCATTCCTATATACGCCTCCCCACTATAAGGCGGGCTGGATGAAGATCATCCCTATATACCCCTCCCCGCTATAAGGCGGGCGATAACAACAGGAATATGTGATAAACTCACAGGACAATTATTATAATATACACTATTATTGCTTTCACATATAACTCCCAGCATTGAAAGCGACAATAATGAACAATTGAAAATGGTTTTGTGAACATATAAATTATGTTCACTGGAAACAGGCTGCGAGATAAACATATAAAATGCATAGTTTCCATGGTTACCAGTAGTTATTCATCCATATTCTAATACACTATTTCGGTTACAACCAATCATCTCTAAACTAGACAACCATGGGATAACATACTGACAATGAAAGGTTAGAGAAAATTTCCTGCATGACAAGTTTATGATCCTTAGAGAAAAATAAAAGCATTTTTGATGCAGAATAAGAAACTGATATATACAGTGAAACCACACTAATAGAACGGCCAACCGGACCAGAGGAAAAGTTCTAAAAGAATGGCCAACCGGACCAGAGGAAAAGTTCTAAAAGAATGGCCAACCGGACCAGAGGAAAAGTTCTAAAAGAACGGCCAACCGGACCAGAGGAAAAGTTCTAAAAGAACGGCCAACCGGAAGACAAAAAGTTCTAAAGAACGGCCAACCGGACCAGAGGAAAAGTTCTAAAAGAACGGCCAACCGGACCAGAGGAAAAGTTCTAAAAGAATGGCCAACCGGACCAGAGGAAAAGTTCTAAAGAACGGCCAACCGGACCAGAGGAACAGTTCTAAAAGAATGGCCAACCGGACCAGAGGAACAGTTCTAAAGAACGGCCAACCGGACCAGAGGAAAAGTTCTAAAAGAACGGCCAAAACTTGTTCTGGTTTAAAGGTATTGATCAAAGAAGGGAAATATTCTGGACAAAAAAAATTGCTTGATTAGAAGGAATTCGTGTTTATAGAAATTTCACTCTAATGATAATTGCAAATTTCGTTTTCTGAATACATCTAGCCCGATTCAATATTATGCATTTCTAGTTACTACAGTAAATATCTTGAAACCACCATATGATACCAAGAATGCATATTATAAAGGAGAATGAAATAATGATTGTGCATCGGGAACTATATCTGGTTTGTAAAGAGAGCATGATTACACGCGCTGGTTCAAAGGATGGGTTGGTTTAGGGAGGGGCTGGGTTAGAGGTGCTGGATTAGGAAGAGCCTGGCTTAGGCAGGGGCTGGAGTAGGGAGTGTCTGGTTTAGGCAATGGCTGGGTTAGACAGGGACTTTATTAAGGAAAGCTAGGCTTAGGCAGGGGCTGGTTTAGGGAGTGCCTGGCTTAGTCAGGGGGTGGTTTAGGGAGTGCCTGGCTTAGGCAGGGGCTGGTTTAGGGAGTGCCTGGCTTAGGCAGGGGCTGGTTTAGGGAAATAGTAAGCCCTACCATAGTTACAGCCTAGCTAATTACCTCCCGACCCTGATGGTAGATCATCGTAACAGTCTCCACTACGGACCATCTCAAGCTCCTTATTTAACCGGCAAGCCTCTTTCTGCATCTCACACTTGTTCCTGTATGTCTTCCCGTCACTGCCACACACATACTGGTAACCCCTCGGACAGATCTGAGGACAGACACACTCACCCTGGACACAGTCTGAACCATATTTACACTGTATGCCATTGCAAGCAACTGAAACAAGAGTAAACAAGTCTTGCTTAGTCATCGAAATACTGATAAACTCAAAGAACTTTCAATGAATTAATTCCTTTATCCCAATGTAGATAAACCCAAAGAACTTTTAGTGAACTGATTTCTTTATCCCAGTGTAGATAAACACAAAGAACGTTTAGTGAATTAATTCCTTTATCCCAATGTAGATAAACCCAAAGAACTTTTAGTGAATTAATTCCTTTATCCCAATGTAGATAAAACCAAAGAACTTTTAGTGAACTGATTCCTTTATCCCAATGTAGATAAACAGAAGAAACTTCTATTCTGCCAACTGATCATTCATATCAGATGAGAACACACATGGGAATGTACAGTGCCAACAAGTTATTTATTATTAGGTGTTTATTTATCGCCGCCAACCTCGACGCTAGACTAGACTATAGGAAAATCCTACAACACTCTCCAACCTCGAAGCTATACTAGACTACTATAGAAAATCTTACAACACTCTCCTACCTCGAAGCTAGACTAGACTATAGGAAAATCCTACAACACTCTCCAACCTCGAAGCTAGACTAGACTATAGGAAAATCCTACAACACTCTCCAACCTCGAAGCTAGACTAGACTACTATAGAAAATATTACAACACTCTCCAACCTCGAAGCTAGACTAGACTATAGGACAATCTTACAACACTCTCCAGCCTCGAAGCTAGACTAGACTATAGGAAAATCTTAAAACACTCTCCAACCTCGAAGCTAGACTAGACTATAAGAAAATCTTAAAACACTCTTAAACCTCGAAGCTAGACTAGACTATAGGAAAATCTTAAAACATTCCAACCCCGAAGCTAGACTAGACTATAGGAAAATCTTACAACACTCTCCAGCCTCGAAGCTAAACTAGACTATAGGAAGATCTTACAACACTCTCCAACCTCGAAGCTAGACTAGACTATAGGAAAATCTTACAACACTCTCCAACCTCGAAGCTAGACTAGACTATAGGAAGATCTTACAACACTCTCTAACCTCGAAGCTAGACTAGACTATAGGAAAATCTTAAAACACTCACCAACCTCGAAGCTAGACTAGACTATAGGAAAATCTTAAAACACTCCAACCTCGAAGCTAGACTAGACTATAGGAAAATCTTACAACACTCTCCAGCCTCAAAGCTAAACTAGACTATAGGAAGATCTTACAACACTCTCCAACCTCGAAGCTAGACTAGACTATAGGAAAATCTTACAACACTCTCCAACCTCGAAGCTAGACTAGACTATAGGAAGATCTTACAACACTCTCTAACCTCGAAGCTAGACTAGACTATAGGAAAATCTTAAAACACTCACCAACCTCGAAGCTAGACTAGACTATAGGAAAATCTTAAAACACTCTTCAACCTCGAAGCTAGACTAGACTATAGGAAAATCTTAAAACACATCAACCTCGAAGCTAGACTGGACTATAGGACGATCTTACAACACTCTCCAACCTCGAAGCTAGACTAGACTATAGGAAAATCTTACAACAATCTCCAACCTCGAAGCTAGACTAGACTATAGGAAAATCTTAAAACACTCCAACCTCGAAGCTAGACTAGACTATAGGAAGATCTTACAACACTCTCCAACATCGAAGCTAGACTAGACTATAGGACAATCTTACAACACTCTCCAACCTCGAAGTTAGACTAGACTATAGGAAAATCTTACAACACTCTCCAACCTCGAAGCTAGACTAGACTATAGGAAGATCTTACAACACTCTCTAACCTCGAAGCTAGACTAGACTATAGGAAAATCTTAAAACACTCTCCAACCTCCAAGCTAGACTAGACTATAGGAAAATCTTACAACACTCTCCAACCTCGAAGCTAGACTAGACTATATGAAAATCTTACAACACTCTCCAGCCTCGAAGCTAGACTAGACTATAGGACGATCTTACAACACTCTCCAACCTCGTAGCTAGACTAGACTATAGGAAAATCTTACAACACTCTCTAACCTCGAAGCTAGACTAGACTATAGGAAAATCTTAAAACACTTTCCAACCTCGAAGCTAGACTAGACTATAGGAATATCTTACAACACTCTCCAACCTCGAAGCTAGACTAGACTATAGGAAAATCTTACAACACTCTCCAACCTCGAAGCTAGATTAGACTATAGGAAGATCTTACAACACTCTCCAACCTCGAAGCTAGACTAGACTATAGGAAAATCTTACAACACTCTCCAACCTCGATCCTAGACTAGACTATAGGAAAATCTTAAAACACTCTCCAACCAAGAAGCTAGACTAGACTATAGGAAGATCTTACAACACTCTCCAGCCTCGAAGCTAGACTAGACTATAGGAAAATCTTAAAACACTCTCCAACCTCGAAGCTAGACTAGACTATAGGAAGATCTTACAACACTCTCCAGCCTCGAAGCTAGACTAGACTATAGGAAAATCTTACAACACTTTCCAACCTCAAAGCTAGACTAGACTATAGGAACAACTTAAAACACTCTCGAACCTCGAAGCTAGACTAGACTATAGGAACAACTTAAAACATTCTCCAACCTCGAAGCTAGACTAGACTATAGGAAGATCTTACAACACTCTCCAACATCGAAGCTAGACTAGACTATAGGACAATCTTACAACACTCTCCAACCTCGTAGTTAGACTAGACTATAGGAAAATCTTACAACACTCTCCAGCCTCAAAGCTAAACTAGACTATTGGAAGATCTTACAACACTCTCCAACCTCGAAGCTAGACTAGACTATAGGAAAATCTTACAACACTCTCCAAACTCGATCCTAGACTAGACTATAGGAAAATCTTAAAACTCTCTCCAACCAAGACGCTAGACTAGACTATAGGAAGATCTTACAACACTCTCCAGCCTCGAAGCTAGACTAGACTATAGGAAAATCTTAAAACACTCTCCAACCTCGAAGCTAGACTAGACTATAGGAAGATCTTACAACACTCTCCAGCCTCGAAGCTAGACTAGACTATAGGAAAATCTTACAACACTCTCCAACCTCAAAGCTAGACTAGACTATAGGAACATCTTAAAACACTCTCGAACCTCGAAGCTAGACTAGAATATAGGAAAATCTTACAACACTCTCCAACCTCGAAGCTAGACTAGACTATAGGAAAATCTTACAACACTCTCCAACCTCGAAGCTAGACTAGACTATAGGAAAATCTTACAACACTCTCCAACCTCGAAGCTAGACTAGACTATAGGAAAATCTTACAACACTCTCCAACCTCGAAGCTAGACTAGACTATAGGAAATCTTACAACACTCTCCAACCTCGAAGCTAGACTAGACTATAGGAAAATCTTAAAACACTCTCCCCTCGAAGCTAGACTAGACTATAGGAAATCTTACAACACTCTCCAACCTCGAAGCTAGACTAGACTATAGGAAATCTTACAACACTCTCCAACCTCGAAGCTAGACTAGACTATAGGAAAATCTTACAACACTCTCCAACCTCGAAGCTAGACTAGACTATAGGAAAATCTTAAAACACTCTCCAACCAGAAGCTAGACTAGACTATAGGAAGATCTTACAACACTCTCCAACCTCGAAGCTAGACTAGACTATAGGAAAATCTTAAAACACTCTCCAACCTCGAAGCTAGACTAGACTATAGGAAAATCTTACAACACTCTCCAACCTCGAAGCTAGACTAGACTATAGGAAAATCTTACAACACTCTCCAACCTCGAAGCTAGACTAGACTATAGGAAAATCTTACAACACTCTCCAACCTCGAAGCTAGACTAGACTATAGGAAAATCTTACAACACTCTCCAACCTCGAAGCTAGACTAGACTATAGGAAAATCTTACAACACTCTCCAACCTCGAAGCTAGACTAGACTATAGGAAATCTTACAACACTCTCCAACCTCGAAGCTAGACTAGACTATAGGAAAATCTTAAAACACTCCAACCTCGAAGCTAGACTAGACTATAGGAAAATCTTACAACACTCTCCAACCTCGAAGCTAGACTAGACTATAGGAAAATCTTAAAACACTCTCCAACCTCGAAGCTAGACTAGACTATAGGAAGATCTTACAACACTCTCCAACCTCGAAGCTAGACTAGACTATAGGAAAATCTTACAACACTCTCCAACCTCGAAGCTAGACTAGACTATAGGAAAATCTTAAAACACTCTCCAACCTCGAAGCTAGACTAGACTATAGGAAAATCTTACAACACTCTCCAACCTCGAAGCTAGACTAGACTATAGGAAAATCTTACAACACTCTCCAACCTCGAAGCTAGACTAGACTATAGGAAAATCTTACAACACTCTCCAACCTCGAAGCTAGACTAGACTATAGGAAAATCTTACAACACTCTCCAACCTCGAAGCTAGACTAGACTATAGGAAAATCTTAAAACACTCCAACCTCGAAGCTAGACTAGACTATAGGAAAATCTTACAACACTCTCCAACCTCGAAGCTAGACTAGACTATAGGAAAATCTTACAACACTCTCCAACCTCGAAGCTAGACTAGACTATAGGAAAATCTTACAACACTCTCCAACCTCGAAGCTAGACTAGACTATAGGAAAATCTTACAACACTCTCCAACCTCGAAGCTAGACTAGACTATAGGAAAATCTTACAACACTCTCCAACCTCGAAGCTAGACTAGACTATAGGAAAATCTTACAACACTCTCCAACCTCGAAGCTAGACTAGACTATAGGAAATCTTACAACACTCTCCAACCTCGAAGCTAGACTAGACTATAGGAAAATCTTACAACACTCTCCAACCTCAAGCTAGACTAGACTATAGGAAATCTTAAAACACTCTCCAACCTCGAAGCTAGACTAGACTATAGGAAAATCTTAAAACACTCTCCAACCTCGAAGCTAGACTAGACTATAGGAACATCTTACAACACTCTCCAACCTCGAAGCTAGACTAGACTATAGGAAAATCTTACAACACTCTCCAACCTCGAAGCTAGACTAGACTATAGGAAAATCTTACCACACTCTCCAACCTCGAAGCTAGACTAGACTATAGGAAAATCTTACAACACTCTCCAACCTCGAAGCTAGACTAGACTATAGGAAAATCTTACCACACTCTCCAACCTCGAAGCTAGACTAGACTATAGGAAAATCTTACAACACTCTCCAACCTCGAAGCTAGACTAGACTATAGGAAAATCTTACAACACTCTCCAACCTCGAAGCTAGACTAGACTATAGGAAAATCTTAAAACACTCCAACCTCGAAGCTAGACTAGACTATAGGAAAATCTTACAACACTCTCCAACCTCGAAGCTAGACTAGACTATAGGAAAATCTTACAACACTCTCCAACCTCGAAGCTAGACTAGACTATAGGAAAATCTTACAACACTCTCCAACCTCGAAGCTAGACTAGACTATAGGAAAATCTTAAAACACTCTCCAACCAAGAAGCTAGACTAAACTATAGGAAGATCTTACAACACTCTACAGCCTCGAAGCTAGACTAGACAATAGCAAAATCTTAAAACACTCTCCAACCTCGAAGCTAGACTAGACTATAGGAAGATCTTAAAAACACTCTCCAACCTCGAAGCTAGACTAGTCTATAGGAAAATCTTACCACACTCTCCAACCTCGAAGCTAGACTAGACTATAGGAAAATCTTACAACACTCTCCAACCTCGAAGCTAGACTAGACTATAGGAAAATCTTACCACACTCTCCAACCTCGAAGCTAGATTAGACTATAGGAAAATCTTACAACACTCTCCAACCTCGAAGCTAGACTAGACTATAGGAAAATCTTACAACACTCTCCAACCTCGAAGCTAGACTAGACTACAGGAAAATCTTAAAACACTCCAACCTCGAAGCTAGACTAGACTATAGGAAGATCTTACAACACTCTCCAGCCTCGAAGCTAGACTAGACTATAGCAAAATCTTAAAACACTCTCCAACCTCGAAGCTAGACTAGTCTATAGGAAGATCTTACAACACTCTCCAGCCTCAAAGCTAGACTAGACTATAGGAAAATCTTAAAACACTCTCCAACCTCGAAGCTAGACTAGACTATAGGAAAATCTTAAAACACTCCAACCTCGAAGCTAGACTAGACTATAGGAAGATCTTACAACACTCTCCAACATCGAAGCTAGACTAGACTATAGGAAAATCTTACAACACTCTCCAACCTCGAAGTTAGACTAGACTATAGGAAAACCTTAAAACACTCTCCAACCTCCAAGCTAGACTAGACTATAGGAAAATCTTACAACACTCTCCAACCTCGAAGCTAGACTAGACTATAGGAAAATCTTACCACACTCTCCAACTTCCAAGCTAGACTAGACTATAGGAAAATCTTTCAACACTCTCCAACCTCGAAGCTAGACTAGACTATAGGAAAATCTTACAACCTCTCCAACCTCGAAGCTAGACTAGACTATAGGAAAATCATACAACACTCTCCAACCTCGAAGCTAGACTAGACTATAGGAAAATCTTACAACACTCTCCAACCTCGAAGCTAGACTAGACTATAGGAAAATCTTACAACACCCTCCAACCTCGAAGCTAGACTAGACTATAGGAAAATCTTAAAACACTCTCCAACCTCGAAGCTAGACTAGACTATAGGAAGATCTTACAATACTCTCCAGCCTAGAAGCTAGAATAGACTATAGGAAAATCTTACCACACTCTCCAACCTCATAGCTAGACTAAACTATAGGAACATCTTAAAACACTCTCGAACCTCGAAGCTAGACTAGAATATAGGAAAATCTTAAAAACAATCTCCAACCTCGAAGCTAGACTAGAATATAGGAACATCTTACCACACTCTCCAACCTCGAAGCTAGACTAGACTATAGGAAAATCTTACAACACTCTCCAACCTCGAAGCTAGACTAGGCTATAGGAAAATCTTACCACACTCTCCAACCTCGAAGCTAGACTAGACTATAGGAAAATCTTACAACACTCTCCAACCTCGAAGCTAGACTAGACTATAGGAAAATCTTACCACACTCTCCAACCTCGAAGCTAGACTAGACTATAGGAAAATCTTACAACACTCTCCAACCTCGAAGCTAGACTAGACTATAGGAAAATCTTACAACACTCTCCAACCTCGAAGCTAGACTAGACTATAGGAAAATCTTAAAACACTCCAACCTCGAAGCTAGACTAGACTATAGGAAAATCTTACAACACTCTCCAACCTCGAAGCTAGACTAGACTATAGGAAAATCTTACAACACTCTCCAACCTCGAAGCTAGACTAGACTATAGGAAAATCTTACAACACTCTCCAACCTCGAAGCTAGACTAGACTATAGGAAAATCTTAAAACACTCTCCAACCAAGAAGCTAGACTAAACTATAGGAAGATCTTACAACACTCTACAGCCTCGAAGCTAGACTAGACAATAGCAAAATCTTAAAACACTCTCCAACCTCGAAGCTAGACTAGACTATAGGAAGATCTTAAAAACACTCTCCAACCTCGAAGCTAGACTAGTCTATAGGAAAATCTTACCACACTCTCCAACCTCGAAGCTAGACTAGACTATAGGAAAATCTTACAACACTCTCCAACCTCGAAGCTAGACTAGACTATAGGAAAATCTTACCACACTCTCCAACCTCGAAGCTAGATTAGACTATAGGAAAATCTTACAACACTCTCCAACCTCGAAGCTAGACTAGACTATAGGAAAATCTTACAACACTCTCCAACCTCGAAGCTAGACTAGACTACAGGAAAATCTTAAAACACTCCAACCTCGAAGCTAGACTAGACTATAGGAAGATCTTACAACACTCTCCAGCCTCGAAGCTAGACTAGACTATAGCAAAATCTTAAAACACTCTCCAACCTCGAAGCTAGACTAGTCTATAGGAAGATCTTACAACACTCTCCAGCCTCAAAGCTAGACTAGACTATAGGAAAATCTTAAAACACTCTCCAACCTCGAAGCTAGACTAGACTATAGGAAAATCTTAAAACACTCCAACCTCGAAGCTAGACTAGACTATAGGAAGATCTTACAACACTCTCCAACATCGAAGCTAGACTAGACTATAGGAAAATCTTACAACACTCTCCAACCTCGAAGTTAGACTAGACTATAGGAAAACCTTAAAACACTCTCCAACCTCCAAGCTAGACTAGACTATAGGAAAATCTTACAACACTCTCCAACCTCGAAGCTAGACTAGACTATAGGAAAATCTTACCACACTCTCCAACTTCCAAGCTAGACTAGACTATAGGAAAATCTTTCAACACTCTCCAACCTCGAAGCTAGACTAGACTATAGGAAAATCTTACCACCCTCTCCAACCTCGAAGCTAGACTAGACTATAGGAAAATCATACAACACTCTCCAACCTCGAAGCTAGACTAGACTATAGGAAAATCTTACAACACTCTCCAACCTCGAAGCTAGACTAGACTATAGGAAAATCTTACACCACCCTCCAACCTCGAAGCTAGACTAGACAATAGGAAAATCTTAAAACACTCTCCAACCAAGAAGCTAGACTAGACTATAGGAAGATCTTACAACACTCTCCAGCCTCGAAGCTAGACTAGACTATAGGAAAATCTTAAAACACTCTCCAACCTCGAAGCTAGACTAGACTATAGGAAGATCTTACAATACTCTCCAGCCTAGAAGCTAGAATAGACTATAGGAAAATCTTACCACACTCTCCAACCTCATAGCTAGACTAAACTATAGGAACATCTTAAAACACTCTCGAACCTCGAAGCTAGACTAGAATATAGGAAAATCTTAAAAACAATCTCCAACCTCGAAGCTAGACTAGAATATAGGAAAATCTTACCACACTCTCCAACCTCGAAGCTAGACTAGACTATAGGAAAATCTTACAACACTCTCCAACCTCGAAGCTAGACTAGACTATAGGAAAATCTTACCACACTCTCCAACCTCGAAGCTAGACTAGACTATAGGAAAATCTTACAACACTCTCCAACCTCGAAGCTAGACTAGACTATAGGAAAATCTTACAACACTCTCCAACCTCGAAGCTAGACTAGACTATAGGAAAATCTTAAAACACTCCAACCTCGAAGCTAGACTAGACTATAGGAAGATCTTACAACACTCTCCAGCCTCGAAGCTAGACTAGACTATAGGAAGATCTTACAACACTCTCCAGCCTCGAAGCTAGACTAGACTATAGGAAAATCTTACAACACTCTCCAACCTCAAAGCTAGACTAGACTATAGGAACAACTTAAAACACTCTCGAACCTCGAAGCTAGACTAGACTATAGGAAAATCTTAAAACATTCTCCAACCCCGAAGCTAGACTAGACTATATGAAAATCTTACAACACTCTCCAGCCTCGAAGCTAGACTAGACTATAGGACGATCTTACAACACTCTCCAACCTCGTAGCTAGACTAGACTATAGGAAAATCTTACAACACTCTCCAACCTTGAAGCTAGACTAGACTATAGGAAAATCTTACAACACTCACTAACCTCGAAGCTAGACTAGACTATAGGAAACTCTTAAAACACTCTCCAACCTCCAAGCTAGACTAGACTATAGGAAAATCTTACAACACTCTCCAACCTCGAAGCTAGACTAGACTATAGGAAATTCTTACCACACTCTCCAACCTCCAAGCTAGACTAGACTATAGGAAAATCTTAAAACACTCTCCAACCAAGAAGCTAGACTAGACTATAGGAAGATCTTACAACACTCTCCAGCCTCGAAGCTAGACTAGACTATAGGAAAATCTTAAACACTCTCCAACCCAAGCTAGACTAGACTATAGGAAATCTTAAACACTCTCCAACCTCGAAGCTAGACTAGACTATAGGAAGATCTTACAACACTCTCCAGCCTCGAAGCTAGACTAGACTATAGGAATATCTTACAACACTCTCCAACCTCGAAGCTAGACTAGACTATAGGAAAATCTTACAACACTCTCGAACCTCGAAGCTAGACTAGACTATAGGAAAATCTTAAAACACTCTCCAACCTCGAAGCTAGACTAGACTATAGGAAAATCTTACAACACTCTCCAACCTCGAAGCTAGACTAGACTATAGGAAAATCTTACAACACTCTCCAACCTCGAAGCTAGACTAGACTAAGGAAAATCTTACAACACTCTCCAACCTAAGCTAACTAGACTATAGGAAGATCTTACAACACTCTCCAACCTCGAAGCTAGACTAGACTATAGGAAAATCTTACAACACTCTCCAACCTCGAAGCTAGACTAGACTATAGGAAAATCTTAAAACACTCTCCAACCTCGAAGCTAGACTAGACTATAGGAAAATCTTACAACACTCTCCAACCTCGAAGCTAGACTAGACTATAGGAAAATCTTAAAACACTCTCCAACCTCGAAGCTAGACTAGACTATAGGAAGATCTTACAACACTCTCCAACCTCGAAGCTAGACTAGACTATAGGAAAATCTTACACACTTAAAACACTCTCAACCTCGAAGCTAGACTAGACTATAGGAAACTTAAAACACTCCAACCTCGAAGCTAGACTAGACTATAGGAAATCTTACAACACTCTCCAACCTCGAAGCTAGACTAGACTATAGGAAAATCTTACAACACTCTCCAACCTCGAAGCTAGACTAGACTATAGGAAAATCTTACAACACTCTCCAACCTCAAGCTAACTAGACTATAGGAAGATCTTACAACACTCTCCAACCTCGAAGCTAGACTAGACTATAGGAAAATCTTAAAACACTCTCCAACCTCGAAGCTAGACTAGACTATAGGAAGATCTTACAACACTCTCCAACCTCGAAGCTAGACTAGACTATAGGAAAATCTTACAACACTCTCCAACCTCGAAGCTAGACTAGACTATAGGAAAATCTTACAACACTCTCCAACCTCGAAGCTAGACTAGACTATAGGAAAATCTTACAACACTCTCCAACCTCGAAGCTAGACTAGACTATAGGAAAATCTTACAACACTCTCCAACCTCGAAGCTAGACTAGACTATAGGAAAATCTTAAAACACTCTCCAACCTCGAAGCTAGACTAGACTATAGGAAAATCTTAAACACTCCAACCAAGAAAAAACTAGACTATAGGAAGATCTTACAACACTCTCCAACCTCGAAGCTAGACTAGACTATAGGAAAATCTTACAACACTCTCCAACCTCGAAGCTAGACTAGACTATAGGAAGATCTTACAACACTCTCCAACCTCGAAGCTAGACTAGACTATAGGAAAATCTTAAAACACTCTCCAACCTCGAAGCTAGACTAGACTATAGGAAAATCTTACAACACTCTCCAACCTCGAAGCTAGACTAGACTATAGGAAAACAATCTTACAACACTCTCCAACCTCGAAGCTAGACTAGACTATAGGAAAATCTTACAACACTCTCCAACCTCGAAGCTAGACTAGACTATAGGAAAATCTTAAAACACTCCAACCTCGAAGCTAGACTAGACTATAGGAAAATCTTACAACACTCTCCAACCTCGAAGCTAGACTAGACTATAGGAAAATCTTACAACACTCTCCAACCTCGAAGCTAGACTAGACTATAGGAAAATCTTAAAACACTCCAACCTCGAAGCTAGACTAGACTATAGGAAGATCTTACAACACTCTCCAACATCGAAGCTAGACTAGACTATAGGAAAATCTTACAACACTCTCCAACCTCGAAGTTAGACTAGACTATAGGAAAATCTTACAACACTCTCCAACCTCGAAGCTAGACTAGACTATAGGAAGATCTTACAACACTCTCTAACCTCGAAGCTAGACTAGACTATAGGAAAATCTTAAAACACTCTCCAACCTCCAAGCTAGACTAGACTATAGGAAAATCTTACAACACTCTCCAACCTCGAAGCTAGACTAGACTATAGGAAAATCTTACAACACTCTCCAACCTCGAAGCTAGACTAGACTATAGGAAGATCTTACAACACTCTCCAACCTCGAAGCTAGACTAGACTATAGGAAAATCTTACAACACTCTCCAACCTCGAAGCTAGACTAGACTATAGGAAAATCTTACAACACTCTCCAACCTCGAAGCTAGACTAGACTATAGGAAAATCTTACAACACTCTCCAACCTCGAAGCTAGACTAGACTATAGGAAAATCTTACAACACTCTCCAACCTCGAAGCTAGACTAGACTATAGGAAAATCTTACAACACTCTCCAACCTCGAAGCTAGACTAGACTATAGGAAAATCTTACAACACTCTCCAACCTCGATCCTAGACTAGACTATAGGAAAATCTTAAAACACTCTCCAACCAAGAAGCTAGACTAGACTATAGGAAGATCTTACAACACTCTCCAGCCTCGAAGCTAGACTAGACTATAGGAAAATCTTAAAACACTCTCCAACCTCGAAGCTAGACTAGACTATAGGAAGATCTTACAACACTCTCCAGCCTCGAAGCTAGACTAGACTATAGGAAAATCTTACAACACTTTCCAACCTCAAAGCTAGACTAGACTATAGGAACAACTTAAAACACTCTCGAACCTCGAAGCTAGACTAGACTATAGGAAAATCTTAAAACATTCTCCAACCTCGAAGCTAGACTAGACTATAGGAAGATCTTACAACACTCTCCAACATCGAAGCTAGACTAGACTATAGGACAATCTTACAACACTCTCCAACCTCGTAGTTAGACTAGACTATAGGAAAATCTTACAACACTCTCCAGCCTCAAAGCTAAACTAGACTATTGGAAGATCTTACAACACTCTCCAACCTCGAAGCTAGACTAGACTATAGGAAAATCTTACAACACTCTCCAACCTCGATCCTAGACTAGACTATAGGAAAATCTTAAAACTCTCTCCAACCAAGACGCTAGACTAGACTATAGGAAGATCTTACAACACTCTCCAACCTCGAAGCTAGACTAGACTATAGGAAAATCTTAAAACACTCTCCAACCTCGAAGCTAGACTAGACTATAGGAAGATCTTACAACACTCTCCAACCTCGAAGCTAGACTAGACTATAGGAAAATCTTACAACACTCTCCAACCTCGAAGCTAGACTAGACTATAGGAACATCTTAAAACACTCTCGAACCTCGAAGCTAGACTAGACTATAGGAAAATCTTACAACACTCTCCAACCTCGAAGCTAGACTAGACTATAGGAAAATCTTACAACACTCTCCAACCTCGAAGCTAGACTAGACTATAGGAAAATCTTACAACACTCTCCAACCTCGAAGCTAGACTAGACTATAGGAAAATCTTACAACACTCTCCAACCTCGAAGCTAGACTAGACTATAGGAAAATCTTACAACACTCTCCAACCTCGAAGCTAGACTAGACTATAGGAAAATCTTAAAACTCTCCAACCTCGAAGCTAGACTAGACTATAGGAAAATCTTACAACACTCTCCAACCTCGAAGCTAGACTAGACTATAGGAAAATCTTACAACACTCTCCAACCTCGAAGCTAGACTAGACTATAGGAAAATCTTACAACACTCTCCAACCTCGAAGCTAGACTAGACTATAGGAAAATCTTACAACACTCTCCACCTCGAAGCTAGACTAGACTATAGGAAAATCTTAAACACTCTCCAACCTCGAAGCTAGACTAGACTATAGGAAAATCTTAAAACACTCTCCAACCTCGAAGCTAGACTAGACTATAGGAAAATCTTACAACACTCTCCAACCTCGAAGCTAGACTAGACTATAGGAAAATCTTACAACACTCTCCAACCTCGAAGCTAGACTAGACTATAGGAAAATCTTACAACACTCTCCAACCTCGAAGCTAGACTAGACTATAGGAAAATCTTACAACACTCTCCAACCTCGAAGCTAGACTAGACTATAGGAAAATCTTACAACACTCTCCAACCTCGAAGCTAGACTAGACTATAGGAAAATCTTAAAACACTCCAACCTCGAAGCTAGACTAGACTATAGGAAAATCTTACAACACTCTCCAACCTCGAAGCTAGACTAGACTATAGGAAAATCTTAAAACACTCTCCAACCTCGAAGCTAGACTAGACTATAGGAAGATCTTACAACACTCTCCAACCTCGAAGCTAGACTAGACTATAGGAAAATCTTACAACACTCTCCAACCTCGAAGCTAGACTAGACTATAGGAAAATCTTAAAACACTCTCCAACCTCGAAGCTAGACTAGACTATAGGAAAATCTTACAACACTCTCCAACCTCGAAGCTAGACTAGACTATAGGAAAATCTTACAACACTCTCCAACCTCGAAGCTAGACTAGACTATAGGAAAATCTTACAACACTCTCCAACCTCGAAGCTAGACTAGACTATAGGAAAATCTTACAACACTCTCCAACCTCGAAGCTAGACTAGACTATAGGAAAATCTTACAACACTCTCCAACCTCGAAGCTAGACTAGACTATAGGAAAATCTTACAACACTCTCCAACCTCGAAGCTAGACTAGACTATAGGAAAATCTTACAACACTCTCCAACCTCGAAGCTAGACTAGACTATAGGAAAATCTTACAACACTCTCCAACCTCGAAGCTAGACTAGACTATAGGAAAATCTTAAAACACTCCAACCTCGAAGCTAGACTAGACTATAGGAAGATCTTACAACACTCTCCAACCTCGAAGCTAGACTAGACTATAGGAAAATCTTAAACACTCTCCAACCTCGAAGCTAGACTAGACTATAGGAAATCTTACAACACTCTCCAACCTCGAAGCTAGACTAGACTATAGGAAAATCTTACAACACTCTCCAACCTCGAAGCTAGACTAGACTATAGGAAAATCTTAAAACACTCTCCAACCTCGAAGCTAGACTAGACTATAGGAAAATCTTAAAACACTCTCCAACCTCGAAGCTAGACTAGACTATAGGAAAATCTTACCACACTCTCCAACCTCGAAGCTAGACTAGACTATAGGAAAATCTTACAACACTCTCCAACCTCGAAGCTAGACTAGACTATAGGAAAATCTTACAACACTCTCCAACCTCGAAGCTAGACTAGACTATAGGAAAATCTTACAACACTCTCCAACCTCGAAGCTAGACTAGACTATAGGAAAATCTTACAACACTCTCCAACCTCGAAGCTAGACTAGACTATAGGAAAATCTTACAACACTCTCCAACCTCGAAGCTAGACTAGACTATAGGAAAATCTTACAACACTCTCCAACCTCGAAGCTAGACTAGACTATAGGAAAATCTTAAAACACTCCAACCTCGAAGCTAGACTAGACTATAGGAAAATCTTACAACACTCTCCAACCTCGAAGCTAGACTAGACTATAGGAAAATCTTACAACACTCTCCAACCTCGAAGCTAGACTAGACTATAGGAAAATCTTACAACACTCTCCAACCTCGAAGCTAGACTAGACTATAGGAAAATCTTAAAACACTCTCCAACCAAGAAGCTAGACTAGACTATAGGAAGATCTTACAACACTCTCCAGCCTCGAAGCTAGACTAGACTATAGGAAAATCTTAAAACACTCTCCAACCTCGAAGCTAGACTAGACTATAGGAAGATCTTACAACACTCTCCAACCTCGAAGCTAGACTAGACTATAGGAAAATCTTACAACACTCTCCAACCTCGAAGCTAGACTAGACTATAGGAAAATCTTACAACACTCTCCAACCTCGAAGCTAGACTAGACTATAGGAAAATCTTACAACACTCTCCAACCTCGAAGCTAGACTAGACTATAGGAAAATCTTACAACACTCTCCAACCTCGAAGCTAGACTAGACTATAGGAAAATCTTACAACACTCTCCAACCTCGAAGCTAGACTAGACTATAGGAAAATCTTACAACACTCTCCAACCTCGAAGCTAGACTAGACTATAGGAAAATCTTACAACACTCTCCAACCTCGAAGCTAGACTAGACTATAGGAAAATCTTAAAACACTCTCCAACCTCGAAGCTAGACTAGACTATAGGAAAATCTTACAACACTCTCCAACCTCGAAGCTAGACTAGACTATAGGAAAATCTTAAAACACTCTCCAACCTCGAAGCTAGACTAGACTATAGGAAAATCTTAAAACACTCCAACCTCGAAGCTAGACTAGACTATAGGAAAATCTTACAACACTCTCCAACCTCGAAGCTAGACTAGACTATAGGAAAATCTTACAACACTCTCCAACCTCGAAGCTAGACTAGACTATAGGAAAATCTTAAAACACTCTCCAACCTCGAAGCTAGACTAGACTATAGGAAAATCTTACAACACTCTCCAACCTCGAAGCTAGACTAGACTATAGGAAAATCTTACCACACTCTCCAACCTCGAAGCTAGACTAGACTATAGGAAAATCTTACAACACTCTCCAACCTCGAAGCTAGACTAGACTATAGGAAAATCTTACAACACTCTCCAACCTCGAAGCTAGACTAGACTATAGGAAAATCTTACAACACTCTCCAACCTCGAAGCTAGACTAGACTATAGGAAAATCTTACAACACTCTCCAACCTCGAAGCTAGACTAGACTATAGGAAAATCTTACAACACTCTCCAACCTCGAAGCTAGACTAGACTATAGGAAAATCTTAAAACACTCTCCAACCTCGAAGCTAGACTAGACTATAGGAAGATCTTACAACACTCTCCAGCCTCGAAGCTAGACTAGACTATAGGAAAATCTTACAACACTCTCCAACCTCAAGCTAGACTAGACTATAGGAACATCTTACAACACTCTCCAACCTCGAAGCTAGACTAGACTATAGGAAAATCTTACAACACTCTCCAACCTCAAAGCTAGACTAGACTATAGGAAAATCTTAAAACACTCTCCAACCTCGAAGCTAGACTAGACTATAGGAAAATCTTACAACACTCTCCAACCTCGAAGCTAGACTAGACTATAGGAAAATCTTACAACACTCTCCAACCTCGAAGCTAGACTAGACTATAGGAAAATCTTACAACACTCTCCAACCTCGAAGCTAGACTAGACTATAGGAAAATCTTAAAACACCTCAACCTCGAAGCTAGACTAGACTATAGGAAAATCTTACAACACTCTCCAACCTCGAAGCTAGACTAGACTATAGGAAAATCTTACAACACTCTCCAACCTCGAAGCTAGACTAGACTATAGGAAAATCTTAAAACACTCCAACCTCGAAGCTAGACTAGACTATAGGAAGATCTTACAACACTCTCCAACATCGAAGCTAGACTAGACTATAGGAAAATCTTACAACACTCTCCAACCTCGAAGCTAGACTAGACTATAGGAAAATCTTACAACACTCTCCAACCTCGAAGCTAGACTAGACTATAGGAAAATCTTACAACACTCTCCAACCTCGAAGCTAGACTAGACTATAGGAAAATCTTAAAACACTCTCCAACCTCGAAGCTAGACTAGACTATAGGAAAATCTTACAACACTCTCCAACCTCGAAGCTAGACTAGACTATAGGAAAATCTTACAACACTCTCCAACCTCGAAGCTAGACTAGACTATAGGAAAATCTTACAACACTCTCCAACCTCGAAGCTAGACTAGACTATAGGAAAATCTTACAACACTCCAACCCAAACAACAAAAACAAAACACTCTCCAACCTCGAAGCTAGACTAGACTATAGGAAAATCTTACAACACTCTCCAACCTCGAAGCTAGACTAGACTATAGGAAATCTTACAACACTCTCCAACCTCGAAGCTAGACTAGACTATAGGAAAATCTTAAAACACTCTCCAACCTCGAAGCTAGACTAGACTATAGGAAGATCTTACAACACTCTCCAACCTCGAAGCTAGACTAGACTATAGGAAATCTTAAAACACTCTCCAACCTCGAAGCTAGACTAGACTATAGGAAATCTTACAACACTCTCCAACCTCGAAGCTAGACTAGACTATAGGAAAATCTTACAACACTCTCCAACCTCGAAGCTAGACTAGACTATAGGAAAATCTTACAACACTCTCCAACCTCGAAGCTAGACTAGACTATAGGAAAATCTTAAAACACTCTCCAACCTCGAAGCTAGACTAGACTATAGGAAGATCTTACAACACTCTCCAACCTCGAAGCTAGACTAGACTATAGGAAAATCTTACAACACTCTCCAACCTCGAAGCTAGACTAGACTATAGGAAATCTTACAACACTCTCCAACCTCGAAGCTAGACTAGACTATAGGAAAATCTTACAACACTCTCCAACCTCGAAGCTAGACTAGACTATAGGAATCTTACAACACTCTCCAACCTCGAAGCTAGACTAGACTATAGGAAAATCTTACAACACTCTCCAACCTCGAAGCTAGACTAGACTATAGGAAAATCTTACAACACTCTCCAACCTCGAAGCTAGACTAGACTATAGGAAAATCTTACAACACTCTCCAACCTCGAAGCTAGACTAGACTATAGGAAAATCTTACAACACTCTCCAACCTCGAAGCTAGACTAGACTATAGGAAAATCTTACCACACTCTCCAACCTCGAAGCTAGACTAGACTATAGGAAAATCATACAACACTCTCCAACCTCGAAGCTAG